>JAEIHY010007059.1:0-23198 GCA_018904565.1 Drosophila tsacasi | reverse complement strand
CACACACACACACAGAAATACACCAACCAACTCTTTCTCAAGTCTTAATTATCAGCTACTAAAACGAAGAAGAAAAACAAAACAAAAAACAAATATATATATTAATTAATTATGTATATGTATTAAAAAGAGAAAAAGCTAAGAAAAAATATGCAAAATTTAAGCGTAAAAAAACAACAAAACCCTCACCATAAAACAAAAACAAGAAAAATGTAAAAAAAAAAACAAACAACCTGAAGAAAAGAAACCAAGAATAACGCAATTGTGTAAAAGAGAGAGCTCCTTGAAAACAGTTTGCTATAAAACCAATACCACGCCAAGCCAAGATGTAAAGCGAGAAAGAGAATTTGTGCGAGCGAGGAGAGAGTTGAGCCAGGGAGAGAGAGCAGGGCGCGTTTAGTGTAAAGCAACTTGGAGCATAACAACTCCCTAATTTAGAGATATATATAAATATATAATTATGTATAATTAATTAGTGAATCAAAGCAGGCAAATGCAGTGCAAGCGGCGTTTTTTCTTCGTTTTACGTTTCACCTTTTGCCCCTTTATCCTGTTCCCTGACCCCACCCCCCCATCTAACATAAAATTGAATTGACTTTAATTTTGATTACTTTTTCCGATGAATTATATACATTTATATGCATAATATTAACTATATCTCTTCTACTACATCTACATAACTGGTAGGCTACATGTATAGTTTTCTTTTGGGATATGCACCTTAAGGCGAAAAGCGAAAGATTAAGAAACCAGCTAAAAAAACAACACATATTCTATAAATATAGAAAGATCATGAGAGAGAGAGAGTGGTTACTACAAGAAAAATCTGCAAACACAAAACAAAAAGAAGAAATGCAAAATATACACACAATAAATATATATGGTTCGTCTTTAGATTTCTTTATTGCTTTAAGCGTTATTTAGTTTTTCTTTGTTTATATTAAAAACACACACACACACAATAAGCAAACCGTTTTTATTTCCGCTTTCTCTTCATTCTGTAGTAAATAATTTACAATTTTTATTCAAACCAATTTACACCTATGCAAATATAAATTTAAATCTAGCGATAAATTGTGTTGTTAACCCCCTAAAAACAAACAAAATGCAAAAAAAAAATCAAAAACAAAATTTTAAGTAAAACTAATAACAAAAATGGAAATATTGCAATAAATTTTGATTCTACGATTAAAAAGAAAATATATATAAAAAAAGTTTCCTCACGACCAACCAATAATCTATGGCACACACACAGAACTGAGTGAAATCGTTATCCTTTCGCAGGAGCAAAAGCCGACACCAAACTCGCCTTTAACCAAACGCCTTTCTCCGCAATTTTGAGATAAGAAAGATAACCAGGTTGATTAATGGCGGCAGATCAAATCAGTCTCTAGCTAGTCGAGTGCCATTAGCGGCAATTGGCTAGCCACAGGCTGATGTCCGGAATCTGGGGCTCAAAGCGGGTCACCAGATCATAGAGACCCACCTTGGGCTCCACAGATTCCACAGCAGAGCAATCCAGCAATAGTCAAAGTCCAGCCGTAGGAGTGTGTAGTCAAAACATTTGAATTGTACAAAATCAGAGAGATGGAAATGAGAGAAAAATCAACAAGCATCAACTAGAAACCGACTTCAATATTTAATTATTAAAGAAAGACGATAACCAAGTGTACAGAGCAAGAAATAAATTAAAGAAAGAGAGAAATTAGCGATGTAGCCAGCAACAAGAACAGCAAAATGTCATTTTAATTTTAATTTTTCCACCATAAACAGAAGGCAACACTCTTTGCACACATACGTATATCATAATTTAATGCATTGAAAACCCCTTTAAAATTAATTAGTAAAATTGTACACCACACACAAAAACGGGAGACGATTATTATAAAGAGAAATAACAATACAAGTTCAGCACAGTTTACAAAATGTTTCAGTAATAACTTTAAAGGATAATTAAGAGTAATAATATTTACTTGAACGATTTTCTGTATTCTTTGCATAGTTGTAGGTCTTCAGTTAAAAATAATTTACAATAATTTACCAATAATTTACAATGCTTTAGTGTGCTTTTAGTTGAAATTGTGTTTATATGTTTAACGAAAAGGAATAATAAGAGTAAAGTGAAAAGGCAAATAATAATTATAAAACTAAGCGTAATAAAAAACTTTTATTATTATTAACCAACCAACGTTTATTCTAGTAGTTTCTTATTAATAATATTTACCATTACCATTAATTATTACTTATACTTTTTTTTGTTGTGTGCACACCTCTTAGTCACTTTGCGCTTATAAGCTAATCAAGCCACACAAACACACACATTTAATCCCGAACCTGATCCTCAACCCGATCCTGATCCAGAACCCATCCATCCGGATCTTGTTCCGCCAAAAAAATTAACTATTTCAGTTAAATTCTTTGCAATTGCTAGCCGAATTTGATGATTGTTTGATTCTTACCTTTCGGAATATGTGAACACTGTTTTGTTGAATGGAAAAGCGGAAACAGAAACGGAAACGAATCGAAATTAGTTGACATAAGCGTATGAATGGGATATTATTATTATGAACCTTATGAATGCATCCAATTTATCTACAACCGATTTATGGGTATATAAATATTGTACTAATGTGTAATTTGTAATTAAAAGCGAAGAATATCTGCGGCCAGGTGAGGAGATAGGAGAGCGGTTAAAGGAGGTGGTAACAGTGAACATATATTTAACACAGAAACGGTAAAGCTAGAAAATCTAAATAGAAATAGATATATACATGCATATATACCTATATATATATATATATGAGCCTCAGATCTGAGCGTATATAAGAGCAACAACTATTTTAATTAAACTTAAACAAATGCATAAACAAATACAATAAAAAATAGAAGATAAAACAAGAGCAACCACAACAAATTTCAGTACGAGAAACCAGAGAAAGAAAGAGAAAAACCCAAATGAACTTCAAGATTTATATAGCTAACTAAAGAGATAACGAGATCATGTTCAATAAATGGCGATTATATAATTTTTAAAAACAATTGCATGTTTTATTTGTTCAACTTCGTTTGGCAAAAGAGATTCCTCCATTCTGCTTTCCCAAAAAAAGAAAACCCAAGAAGCCAAGCCAAGCCAAGGTGCTAAGTAGAATAGAAATGAGGAGAAAAGATCGAGGATAATGGTTGATCGGGGGAGAAGGATTTAGGGGGCTCTGGGGATCCGCTTCGCAGTATATGGTTCGTTCATGCAATAGTTGTAAAACCTTAACTAAAGTCACAGCAAGTGTTCAAAAGTAAAACTCAGTAACTACCTAAACTCAGCAAGTAAATTGTAATAATAATAATAACAAGACGTTTTTGTGTGTGCTTTTTTCGTTATAATTATTTGTAAACAAACACAATAATACAATTAATCAATTCATAAAGCAACAAAATAAAAGGTTTTGGATCAGTAAGGGAAATCTTTAAATGATGTATCGAAATGGAAACAAAGAGAGATAAAGCAGAAACAATTTCAAATATTTGGCAGATTCTTCGCGAAAGGCAAATCTATTAATGAATGCGTAGATCTAAGGAAAATCGAGGGAAAATATATATATATATACAAGATATAACAGTTAATGAATGATGCAGCAGCAGCAATGTCGTAAAAATAACAACAACAAAATATATCTAAGTATAAATGAGTATATATATATATATAGACTACATCTGTATATCTGATAAATGAGAAATCGCTAAAACTGATAAACTTAAACCTAAGTAAATTTAAAAAAAAAAAACAAAACAAAAAAAAAAAAACACGGAAAGAAATGGAACTAATAAAGAGAATTATTCTGAGAAATATAAAAAAACATAAAGTGCGTTGTCTTCTTTTTAATGGTTTAAGCTGAATGTTAATGGCTCGATCACCTGCTCCCATTTAGCATTTTAAATTGACTTTAATTGTTTGTAATGAGAGCTAATGGAGGCGGTCAACAAATGCGAAGAGTCGTTGCAATCTCTCATCATATTGTGCGCAATAAAATATATTTTCCAGATAAGAAAGCAAGCAAAGCAACCGTAAACATTTATCTCCAGCCTGGAGAGGAACTCCACCAAGAACCGACGACTCTCGTCGCTCCAAGATCAGTTCTTCGTTGCCTTTCACAGCGTTCGGTTGGTTTAAAAATAACTCTGGAGCTGAGAGATAGCAAAATCCACTGGTGACCCACATTGAGACAACATGTCGACCGTACAAACCGGTGAGTTGTTAATCCCCACGAGATAAGCGGCTATTATGGGCCTTATCTCCGCTCATCAAATATTAAAATTTTTCCTCTCTCCTCTATCAAGTTCTGGGTGCCATTACCCCCAACCTTCTCGGACGTACTCTGACCCACGAGCATGTGGCCCTCGACTTTGAGCATTTCTACCGCCCACCGCCGCCGGACTTTGAGAGCGAGCTCAAGGCCAGGATCAGTATGTCTACCCTGGGCTATGTCCGCCTCTATCCCTATTCGAGCAAGGAGAATGTCAGGTTCTACGATGGAGATGCCCTGGAAGCGGCCAAGAAGGATGTTTTGCTGTACAAGAAGCATGGTGGCGGTAGTATCGTGGAGAACAGCAGCTATGGCTTGAAACGCAACCTGGAGTTTATTGTGGAGCTGGCCAAGAGCACGGGTGTGCACTTTATAGCGGGCACAGGGCACTACATCCATGCCATGCAGGATGCCAGTCATGCCAGCTTGAGCGTAGAGCAGCTGAGCGATTTGTACTCCAAGGATATTATTACGGGCCTAGAGGTCAATGGAAAGATGGTCAAGTGTGGGTTTATAGGAGAGGTGGCCAGTGTTTATCCCATTCATGGTAAGGAACTATACGGTTGATTTATGGTGATAATTATTTAATTTATATATTGTTTAGATTTCGAAAAACATTGCATCAAGGCTGCTGGTGAAATCCAGGAGGTCCTAGGCTGTGGTGTTTCCATGCATCCGCATCGCGTGACCCAGGCTCCCTTTGAGATCATGCGTCTCTACTTGGAGGCGGGTGGACGGGCCGATAAGTGTGTCATGTCCCATTTGGATCGTAAGTGAAGGATATCTTGATACCCTCCTCAATTATATAAACAACTTCCCCTTTTTCTAGGCACCATCTTCGATGTGGACGAGCTGCTGGAGTTTGCCAAGCTGGGCTGCTATATCCAGTACGATCTCTTTGGCACCGAGTGCTCCTTCTATCAGCTGAACACCAGTGTGGACATGATCTCCGATGGCCAACGAATCGACAATCTGATTAAGCTCATAAACGAGGGCCTGGTGGACAAGCTGCTCATGTCCCACGACATCCATACAAAACATCGATTGGTTAGCTAAAATTACCTCGGTTGTATATATCCCCGGCTGATTTTTCCTTTCTATATATAGACTTCCTATGGCGGTCATGGCTACCATCATATCCACACCAACATTCTGCCACGCATGTTTGCCCGCGGCGTAACTCTGGAGCAAGTGGAGCAGATGACGGTCACCAATCCGGCCAACTGGCTGGCCTTTAACCCGTAGTTTGCCTCGTTCTGTTGTTGTTTTGCTAGCATCTCGTATCATTTTATTTGCGGCGCAGATTAGATAAGCCTTGTTATTTTGGCAATAATAAAATGGGCGTGCCTACGACTTAAAGCCTTATCACTTTTTTGTATTTTTAATTACGACACCAATTTGGGGGCTCGTGCAAGAACTCTGTGGATGCAATTAGTAAATAGGCTATGGATTGTTGGGCTTACATGAATATTAATCCTCTACAGTCATTAAAATTGATTTATATGTGATTTGTACTAAAATTATTTAAAAACTAAAACACTTGCAAGAATTGTATAAGAAAATGTAACAAAAAGGTGGTAAATAATTGAAATTAAATATTTATTGCATAGGTAGCTGTTTGAAAATGAAGTTACAACTTTCTCATTAGTACTTTAGACTTGCCAATTTCAAGTTGGGAATTTTAGTGCTGCGCAAGCGATGAATGCGTTCGTTTTTCTGAATAATTCTTTAAAATAAACTAAGAAATATATATATTAAAAAAATATATATATTAACGAACAGATAATTTGAATGTACTATAATCAAATTAAATCTTTACAAAGAAAAATTAAGACTTTATTTACCAGCAAAAAACAGAAGAGCTCCAAGTTCAGAGTTGGGAATTATAAAGCAGAGCAAGCATTGTAAAAGCGCTAAAGCTGCAGAGGCCCTTTAATACTAATAAATTATAATAATACAAATAAGTTGTCCTGATCATTTTAAGTACTTTGTCTTTTTTTACAAAATTTAAATTTAAAGAAAACTCTCAACATTTAAAAATTTTTCCACTGTTTCTAAGCCCCGATAAGCTCACTCTAACACACAACCTTATCGATTTTGACCCGTATTATAAACAGCAACCCAGTTCTTTGGGCTTGTTTTCCCACTGAGAGGGATCGAATTGTTTCGATGATGTTGCCAAAAATAAAGATGGGAAATGGGAAGTACAAACGAAACTGAACGTTATCGTTGTTATTGTTTTGCGGCGCTGAGCAGGGAGCAGGCTTATCAGGTCGTCGTCAGGCCAGGTCCCATAAAGTGACCAGCCGGCAATCAGAACGCAAAGGTGCCGTTTTTACGACTGCCTGCCAGTCCGCCAATAGAGTCTGCTCATCCAGCTATATATACGAGTTCCGATTATTGTCGCATTCAGCAGTATTCAGCGAGCAGTCATCAACGGCAGTTATCCTCGAAAAAATTAAGCTAAAACCATGTCCCAGTCAGTGAAGACGGATACACCAAAGGAAACCAATTGTGCGAAGGTGGATACACCCCAGGAGCCCAACGGTGTGCCGGCAAAAACAAATGGCACGGCTGTCAATAGCAAGCTGGAGGCTTTGAAGCGACCCAGACATGTTTCTGGAGGTGTGGAGGAGATCATAGATCCCTTCTGTAATCCCGATAATCCCCAGCGCATCTCCTTTCACGATGTTACATCGGCGGCCTTTCTTATTCGCGGCGGTGTGGAGCGTACTCCTTGTCCGGTATTATATTTCTGTGTATATTTTTTTATCGTATATTTGCTATAATATGTGAGTGACTTACAGAAATCCACATCATCGGAACTATATGGCATGGAGTTGTTTTTAAAGAAGGATTTCTTACAATTCACAGGCAGGTGAGTTATGAAAGGGGAACAAATTAAAAAAAAAAATATATAATACATAATATGTATAGTAAGAAGTATTATACAGATATAATGCCTTCTTTAAAAGATTCATGGTTTTACTAAAAACTTATATATTTTTTTTTGTATTGCTATATCGGGGAATTTAAGGAAAATACTATTTTTATAAGAAAATGTAATCTTCTTTGGTCATAATATCCTTTATAGCCCAGATAAGGAGTACTAACTTTAGACCAATCGAAAAACCGAATTTTAATGGCATCATTAAACTTATAGAAGGGGTTTCCTTTTCAAGCTTGCATTATTAATGTTTATTATTGTTATATAAAAACATGAAAAATATGCAATATTTAATTCAATCGATTATTTATTTATTTACTTATATTTACAATGGGAAATACAGGTCCAAAGTTCATTTTACTTGCGCTTTATTATTATTTTAAAATGATTCCTATAATATAGAGCTTAGCTTTGTATTATACAAATATTGTCTGGGGGTGTAATTTAAAAAGTCCGCTGATAAGAAGCTGTCTACACTTGCATTATAGTATTTATTTATTCTATATTTTTTGATACATTCAATAGTTCACCAGCTTTTTGTAATTCTCTATTACGATCGAAAGGGGCGCGTAAATTTCGGTGACAAATTTCGGACAAGATCCGATAAGATAAGCCTTAATTGGCCGATATGGTTCGATGGGGCAAATTAATAACTGTTGCTAATTGATTTTTGATTTCGTGATCGCCATGTGACGACTGACATCCAATCCATTTACTTGACAGCTTCAAGGAGCGTGGCGCCCGATATTGCCTCTTATCGCTCACCGAGGAGCAGAAGCGGACGGGCGTGATCAGTGCCTCCCTGGGCAACCATGCCCAGGCTTTGTGCTACCACGGCATGAAGCTTAACATCCCGGTTACCGTGGTCATGCCCAAGGCAGCGCCCATCATGAAGATCCAAAAGTGTCGCAACTACAAGGCCCGCGTCATTGTCGATGGCAACGATATGGGCGAAGCCAAGTCCCTGGCGATGCGTATGTCCCGCGAGGAGGGTCTGCTCTATGTCAATGGCTATGACCATCCAAATATAATGGCGGGACAGGGCACCATTGGTCTGGAGATACTGGAGCAGGTTCCAGAGCCAGATGCCGTGGTGGTTCCCGTGGGAGGCGGTGGTCTCATTGCGGGCATTGCCACGGCCGTGAAGGCTCTTTCCCCTAAAACTAAGATTATTGTGAGTAGTTTTCTTAAAGTGTTATTTGTTTATTTAATATTTACTTACTTATTTAAAAGGGCGTGGAGTCTGAGAAGTGCGCCAGCTTTACGAAAGCCTTGGAGAACAACGGTCCCATCCACACGCCCGTCAAGAACACCTTGGCCGATGGCCTGGCAGTGCCCAAAGTTGGCTATAATGCCTTTGCCACGGCCAAGCCCCTTATCGATCGCATGGTGGTGGTCAAGGAGGAGTGGATTGCAGTGGCCATTCTCCGTCTGGTGGAGGAGGAAAAGTGTGTGGTCGAGGGAGCAGGTGGTACAGGCTTAGCTGCTATTTTGGCTGGGCATCTGGATGAGCTCAAGGGAAAGAAGTGAGTTTGAATATGCTTTTTAGACCCTGGAAAAGATTCGTAATCAATGTATATCCTTTCTCTCCAGAGTTGTGGTCCTGCTGTGTGGTGGCAACATAGACACCACTGTCTTTGGACGCTGCCTGGAGCGCGGACTGGCTGCCGTGGGTCGCCTGGTCAAGTTCAATGTGGAGGTCAGTGATCGTCCTGGGGGCATCCATGACCTGTGCGCCTTGCTGGCCCGCGTGGGAGTCTCCATCAAGGACATTATGCATGAGAGGGCCTGGCTCAAGGATGTGCACACCGTGGAGGTGAAGGTGGTGTGTGAGACGGTGGACTGGTCGCACAGTCTGGAGCTGAAAGATGAGCTCAAGAAGTTCTACACCAAGGTGCAGTTCTCCGATGTCCCGCTGGCCCTGACCAAAGGGGTTGATTCGTAGGCGGATCTTGTTTATATATATTGTATATATAGTACACATATGATTTATTCACTTCAGTAGCGCCGCGAAAAAACTTAAAGCTTAAAACTTAGAGCTTAGTGGCTTAGGTGTATGTAAACATAATCGTAGTCGAAGTAGAAATGTAAATTAGGCGTAAATAAATATACATAAAATACAGAGTCTAGAAACGAATTGACCAACGTAAGGATGCGTAAGGATAATAACTAAAACACAAACAACTAAGAATATATAAATTCACAAGCTTAAGACTATAATGCAGTTCGTTCTTCCAGCAGACACACAATATTTTCATTTTCTGTTTTATTTTTTTTTTCGTTTTTAAGATCTCTTTGCGGTTTTTGGCACATTAAGGATTCATATTACATACATACACGATCAGGATCAGTCGGACAAACACACACAGTACAGTACGAAATTTACAGTTACATGGCTAGAAAATATATATAGTCTCTATATAAATATGGTTTATGTGGTAAAATGTAATGTTATGTACTTGTTATCTCATAAATACAGGCATCTCGTTGTTAAGTCCTTCCCTCGGACATGACGTACTTTAAAAGCGCTGACTAAACCTACATTGAGTATGCTAAGGGACGTTTGGATGGAGGCTCTCAGTGGCTGTTGTCCAGGCGGAGGATCAGGGCATCCACTACGTTATAGATCTCATCGAAATGCGGCCGGGACTCGGCATCCGCCGCCCAGCACTTGAGCATCAGGCGATACATCTCCGCTGGTGTATTCTCCGGCGTTGGCATGCGATATCCTTCTGAGCGGAAGTTTATATTAGTGTTATTAATTTTACTAATTGGTAAATAATTAAAATAAATACCCGTATTGATGCGTTCTCTGGCCCGGGAATTACTCATTCCGGAGTATGGTGTATCTCCCTTGGAGTAGATCTCCCACATTAGAATGCCATAGGACCAGACATCACACAGGGAGGTGTATTTGCCAAAGTTTAAGGCCTCGGGAGCTGTCCACTTTACGGGTATTTGCTTCATACCATCGGACACTATTTTAAATAATATATATTTTAGTTTAATATGCATTTTATTTTGTGTTCTATTAAGTGGCTTCCCACCTATATACTCCTCTTCCTCGCGCGACATGCCAAAGTCAGAGATCTTTACACTGTGCTCGAGGTCCACCAGGCAATTACGCGCTGCCAAATCTCGATGAATGCAGTTTTTGGACTCCAGATAACGCATGCCTATAATAATATAATTAAAAATATTGTATTTAAGTAATTAATATTAATTTTTTAATAATTTTTAAGAGTCTTACCTGCCGCCGCATCTCTGCACATGCCCATTTGCTGGCGATTGGTGAGGCCATTGGAGTTCTTACGCAAATAGGTGAGCAGGGAACCTCCTGGAAAATATCGGATTTCAAGAGACATTAATATTAAGATAGATCCAAGAAAATCTTAGAAAATATAGTATTTATACTATATTCAAAATATAAATAATTTTAAAGAATTTGTATACATAAACAATGAATTTGAAAACCTACCCAGCACCAATTCCATCACAATCATTATGGGCTGCTTTTGCACACAAATGCCAATTAATTTCACAATATTCGGATGATCATATTGCTTAAGGATGCGTCCCTCCTGCAGGAATTTGCGTTTCTGTTCATCGGGCAAGGTCATTCGGCAGGTTTTGACCGCCACATCCAGTTTCGTAGACTTCAGTTTGGCCTTGTAAACATCGCCAAAGTTGCCCTTAAAAATAAAACAAAAATTAATTAATAAACACAATTAAATATTTAATAAAATCATCCAAGTTACTCTGCCAATCCTCTCCAGCAGCACCACATCATCGTTGCTCAGCTCCCAGCGTTCCCTGCACACCGGTCGCCTGAGGATAGCCCCCGACTTGACCGTCACTGGCAACTCGGAGTGATACTGATGCATGATCAGCTCCTGGATGCTGGCAAAAGGTGGACCCTCGAACCGAAAGTTTCCCTCGCCGGTGGTCTGGACAATGAAGTGCTTGTGGCCATTCCAGCAGACACTAAGCACAATCTGGCTCTCCTCGTTGCGGATGGTCTCGCGGACCAGGAAGTCGCCATCGTTGTTCAGCAACCGGACAACCTCCTCTCGCGGCAGGACACCGTGGAACCACTCCTCCTCGTACAACGGACGATTCGTCGAAAGCGATATCTGAAAGATCCAGAGAATTAGCAAATCTATATCCCATAGCTCTTAAGCATAAGATTAGTGGGGGACATGCAGAAGACAGAACACAAGTGAAATATTTGGGGGGAAAAATAAAATAGCGCGTCATTTCCACATTTCCAAATGCGGAGCGGAAATGCGTGGGTTGCAGTAGCTCAAACAAAGATATAAATATACAAAAATTAATTATAAATTAAATACTGTAAGCACAGAAAGGCATATGAAATCAAAAATCACAAAATATAGATATATAATTGTTACTACATTAATGTGGAAAATACGTTCAACTTTTCAAGGTTGTGCCGCGGCTGATGACTCACAAATACTTTGGATTTGGGCCGCTTTTTTCGGGCCGGTGGCACGGGGCGACCGGCAAAGACAATTGTCTCAAAGATGCCACTGCCCTCGGCTCCGGCGTAGATGCTGCTCCGTCCCGAAGCAGTGCTGCTCATGCTGGTATCGAGTCTATATCTTCCCCCGGAACCAAAAACTACTTGAACTTGCGCAATTGTTTTCAGAAAATCGAAAAGGAAACTGAAATAGTCACGCGTCGTTCTGTCAGAACTTTTCACTGGCCAAACAGACGCCAAACATTCGAATGGGCCAGATTAATGGCAACTGCTGGCCCGGTGTCCAAACAGACCGCCACCTCAGCGGAGCGAACTGAAAGATATAAACGCTTTATGCTCTCGGTTGAACTTGTGTCTCTTGGCTGATCTTGTTCTCTCTTGGTCTCTGGCACGCACAAGTAAATTTAGCCATTGGAAGGATGGAAAATATATTCTAGTTCTAACGAAATTCAGATACTCTTTGTGGAGATTTTTGAAAACGAAAACCCAAAAAAATATATATCTTTTATAGAAATAATCTATAAAGTAATATTTTCATATTTACTCTGGTTAAAGTTACCCATTTCTTAACTAGGGTTCTCTAGAAATTTTTAACAGTTTTAAAATATTTAGGGTATATAAAGGAATGTAATACCAAGTTTTGGGTAGCAAATGGACGAAGAAAAGGTTAATAAACGCCCATAGTTGGTACGAATTTCTGCTTCAAATAGTATTAGATGTAAGTTTTATAGTAAGAAAAATATTATATATAATTTAGACACCATTGCATTTTGGTGCGATATATATTATATTCTATAGCAAATACAATCAAATATTATAATTAGTAATCTCATTTCACTGAGGAACTTTAAGTTTTAAGCTGAGAGACAAGTATAAATCCTACAGAAACCATCATAAAACAAAATCTAAAACCAGAACAGACCCTCTTCTAATAGCTCTCATACCCCACTGATTACATTTTTGTGTAAGGCCACCCTGTGTTTTATTTTTATACCGCCCGATAATAAAGCTCTTTCCTCATGCTCTCAATACTATGGAAGGAACGTGCAATTTCAATCAAAACATGCAAACTGAAAGAGCAAGCAATGTGAGGCGATGCCAGGCGATGCGATGCTATTGTGATGTGAGAAAATGGCGCCTGGTGGCGCCCAGTTGGCTTAGATACGCTCGATACGGTGGAAGAGTGCTCTTGGTTCTCAGATACGGATACGAATGCAGCTACAGATGCAGATGCTGGGAACTCACACTGGCCGCCAGGCTGGGCACACAGTAGCAGTGATCCTTCATGCTAAGCACATCGTCACTGCCGCTGTCATCGTTATCGTGGTCGTGATCATCCTCGTTCTCATCCAGCTCCCCCGAACTGGACTCGAACGGACGCTCCTTGTGGCCGGCTTGGATTTGGACGGATGGCTTTGATTTCTGACCCATAGGCTGCGGGCAGCTGCAGAACTGATCCTCTCGAGCCGAGTCCTCCGACTGATCACCCTCGAATTCCCTCGCAAAGTCAAAGACACTCTTGCTGGGATGGATGCGCCTTCGCTTGGTGCACTGCTTGCAGGGCTTGGAACGTTTCAGCTGGAAGTTGAGCAGCTTGGAGCGGAATGTGTTGCGGATGGCCTTCGATTTCTTCTGGATCTTGGGCACCTTGAATTTCAGTCTTGACTCCTTGGTTTCCTTGGACGGCGTCGTGGTAGTGGTCGTTGTAATCGTGGTGGTTATGGTGCTCGTGATGATCGTGGACTGGGAGGCACTGTGATTGCTGTTGCTGCTGGTGTGGTTATTATTATTGTGACTGGAGGAACTGCTGCTGTTTGTCTGGCAGTCACTACTGCTGGACTGGGTCTTCTCCGGATCCTGCTCCTCGCTGAGGGTGCTACTCTTACCCATTCTCACCAGAGGACTCTTGGAGAACTCCTTGAGATTGCTGAATATATTACTAAAGGACTTTTGGGTGAAGGACAGAGATCTCTTCTTGGAGTGACCCATATCCTTGGCACTTAGTTGCGAGGATCGACACTCGGAGCTGGAGCTGGAGCTGCGCTTTGTGTGGCTATCCGGATCTTTGGCTATCTTTCGGGATTGCACGGGACCCTCTTCGGCGGACTCGATGGCATTCACATCATCGCTGGCCTGGAGATTCCTCTTCAAGCGATCGTCCAGCACGCGGTTGAGCTCATCAATCCTGTCCAGATGGGCATCGATGGAGTTCTGTGGCGCCGCCGTCGCCGCTTGGTTAATCTCTATTTTGACCTGCTGCTCTCTCTTTCCGGAGGGAAACTGCTCGTCCTCCTCCGCATCGCTTTCCTGCCGTTCGCTTTCTTGTCCCTTCCTGCCCAGCTCGAGATCCGCGTAGATGTGATTGTTGTTAGTGTTAGTAAGGACAGCAGCGGTTAGCTGGGTGAGCGGAGCGGGCGAGGCTATGGTAGCCGCCGGCAACGGCTCCAGCGGCTCCTCATCCTCGCCCAAACACAACATGGAACACTGGGTACGCCGCAGGCGCGGCAGGGCGGGAGGCGTGGCCCCCAACGAGATCTCCTCGCCCAAATAATGGACACTGGCCGCCAAACGCAACGGATGGTTAGTAATGGTCTCGTAGCGTGCAGGACTCCGGGCATCCCCATTACCCCCAATTACCGACAAGGATCCAAGGCTCTGGGAGCGCGGTTGCATCTTGTTGAAGCGTCCCTGACGCGAACGCGTCATAGGGGTCGCAGGCTGTGGTGTCGACTTCCGCTTACAGTGGCGTCCGCGTCCGCGGAGCAGGGTCAAGACCCCGCCGCGACGCATCAGCTCATTCATAAGGCCCAGCCCAGGTGAGCTGGTGGAGTTGGAGCGCTGCTAGGTTAGGATAGATGTTATGTGTGTCAAGGAGTATAGTGGGTGTGAACAGAGAGCGGCATCCAGAGAGAGAGAGAGTAATTAGATTAGTTGGACCTTCACCACCTACAGCTTAGAAACTAACTCAAAACCCAGGAGGATGTATACCTAATCCTTACTACAGTAAGGCAACACCCACCTGCTGCTCGTTGTTGTAGCCATTCTCAATGAAGTTCTGTTCCAGCGTGAGATGATCATCACATCCCGAGGGCAGTTCCTCGCAGCCCACCTCGTTCAGAGCACACTTGATCATGTCCACCAGCTTCTGTTTCTGTTTCTCCTGGCAGCGCAGGGCATTCAGGTCCTTGGACTGTCGGCTGTTAGTAGGGGAAATTTATATCAATCTTCCAGGTTTGTAAGGTTCCTAGGCTTCTCTCACCACTGACTATCCTTGTTGGACTGAATTCCATTGGATGTGTTGCTGCCATTGGAAATAATGCTGCCATTGGCCACTGGTGAGCCGCCATTCACATGCTCGATCATCTTCAGCTGCTTCTCCTGACACTCCTTCACAGCTCCCTCCAGTTCCAGGAGTCGGTTTCTGAGCCAGTCCACTGTCAGGTTGTCCACCGTCAAGGTGCTGGACTGCAGTTTGCCGGGTATGTCCTCGATGAGCGTCTCATCGAACTGGAACAGCAGCGGCGTTGTGGGGGAGGTTCTGCCATAAATTAAAATATATTTAATAAATAACTTAACAATTTCTCGATTAATAAATAGATTACTCTTACTTGTGTTTCTCGGTAAACTCGCCATACTCCTCGGTCGGATTGATCCCGCCTATCACAGTGTCGATGCGCTTCTGAATCTCCTTGTACTTGTCCGCCGTGAGATCACCATACTGGGATGCCTCCTGGAGGATGTTGCGCCACAGCAGGATGAAGCTCTCCTGCACGGACTGCTGGTGCTCCAGGAGACCTGGCAGCAGCACAGTGCGAAAGTCCTTTTCCACTTCGATGGCCTCTGTGATGGACAGCACGTACTCGTTGTGGGTGAGGTGAAGCTTGCGGCAGGCCTTCTGGTACTTGTCTCGGACATCGTCCAGCTTGCGGCCACTGCGACCGGGTGCTGGAGAAGGGATTCCCATATTATATATACATTTTTTCGAGGATTATCAGATTACTTACCCTTGATATAATGCTCCTCGAAGCGCGTGCGCAGCGCCTTGTAGCCCTCCAAATGTTTTTGGTATTCGCTCTTCTTGCGCACCACCTCGTCAGTGAGCTGAAAAAGTGAAGAGGAAGCGAATTGCGGTTTAGTTTTTTTGGGGTTTCACTTTGAGATGTGTGCTTGTGCTGCCATTAGGGCACTTTCCCAAAAAAGTATATAATAAAAAAAAACTGGGCTCATTACATCATGATTATCGGTACGTGGTTCGTCTTTTGTCGCACTCTGTGTGCTCCACATGCGAGTAATCGCATAATGAAGCCCAGTCGCGTCCACCTCCTCCTCCTCCTCTATCACCAGTGACAACACCTATCTGCTCCATTGAGTATCTCTCACACTTTCTTTGCTAAACATTTTCTCACGTTTGCATATTATGCAAGGTACACGTCCGACCACAACAAAAAATAGCAACAAATGCCATGGCTCCACAAATGACTGATAAGTGACTGGGCAAAAGGATTGCATTATGCAGCTGAGCCAACATCAGCATCCCCAGCCAGCCACAGCATCCCAGCATCCGTTAGCAGTGTCAACAAAATCCACAACGACTTTGTTGCCGAGGACAGCGACTGCCAGCTCAAGTCGGGCTTGAGTTCCAGCTGAACCTGAAGCTGTGCACTGGAAGAAACAAATTTTCCTAGCTTGTTTGTAGATATTTGTATTATTAAATAAAAATTAGACTTTGCTATAATATTGATTTTAGAAGCAAGTATCTAAATCTTTTATTTTATAATCAATAAATACTTTTCTATACTATTAATTTAAAAATTTACAGAAGCTTAAGCACTTTATTAACCATACGAAATTGTAAAAAGTATTTAATCTTTAAATGTCTTTATTGTTTTCTGTGTTGTTCAAGCCACAAACTAATGGCAACCAAGTGCAGTTAGTCAAGCAGCTGCAAAGTTGCTGAGTTAAGGTGGCAAAGACATAATGCAGCTGATGCTGGGATGGCACAGTGGTTAATAATTAAAAGTTTGTATTACAAATTATACTTAGAATGTGATAAAATGCCAGCAAAAAAGCCCAAACTAAGCTTAGCCTTTATTTGGTTTTTAATAACTTTACTTATTAGAAAATGTGAACAAAGGTAGACTAAAGTCAACCTAAAACTATTAAATATTAAACATATTTAAATTAAATAAAACTACTTTAAATAACATGAAATATAAATGTGTTTCCAAACATTAAATGACAGTAAAGTTAAATAATATATACTTGCAATTAAAGAGTTTAATAATGTATAAGATAAATAAGTTAATGGTATTTTTTTTAATTTGAATACTTGGACTTAAGGTGAAGTTGATAAATATTTAATGGTTTCAACGTTAAAACCCGCAAACTCGAAATATATAAAGTTATTTAACTTCTCCGAAAATATAATTAACACGACTTAATACATATTCATAAGTAGATTAAAAAAAAAAAATAAGTTGATTTTTACAATTAAAGCAAGTGTAAAAACAAGCAAACAGGGCAAAAAATCACAGTTAATGTTATGACTACTGGCAGGTTTGTAAAATTTTAAAACTTCTCACATTTAAGTGCTGCGTATGCTTTGCCGGGAATTAAACAAAAAAGTTCAGCATTTTAAGACAAATTAGCTTTAATGAAACCTTATGAAAATATATAGAAAATAACCATAAACTCATGAGCTATTTAATTCAATTAAATGTAAAGTCAAATTAGCATTTTTGAAACCTTATGAGTAACCATAATTTCCCAGCAATTTTCCATAGTTCTCAGCCAGATACAGCCATCGGCTTAAGCCTGCAACCTGAGCCGCTTTTTTCTGCCGTTTGACTGTGCATATTAATTGCAGACACTTTTGCACTTTTCCACTAAACACGGAAGACGGCCAAAGAGATGCATTAACTAATTGAATGATCGGGCAAAGCTTGACTAAAGAATTTGCAAAAAAAAACAAACAAATAAAATTAAAATAAAATGGCAAGGCGAGCGAAAAACAATTTGATCGTGTGCGAATGCGTGTATAAATTGCTGACCCAGTTAGTGGATTTGGCATTGAAAGTGTTATTGTTGTCAATAGTATATTTTTTCGAGAGAGTTATCTTTAAATTGGCTGCGATCTAGAGAACATGTTGCTGTCCAGGCCACCGCCGATTCCCTGCCAGAGCTACGTAATAATCAATTCTGTAAGGTTCTGGCTGGTTTCTTTTTACTTTTTGGCTTATGTGTGTTTTTTCGGCAAGTGGTTAAGCAACTTTCAATGCCTCTGCAGCTGCTAATTTGCCTAAAAAGTTGTTTAGAAAGAGAGAGCGAGAGCCGGGGCGGACCGACGGCAAGTAAAAGAAATAAACATGGCTCGAAAGTGGGTCATGCGCGCCGTATTTCTTACTTCTTGGCGGCTAAAAAAAAAAACCGTCAATAGCGTTTCAGTTTCGGTACAACCAACCCCAACCCCGCCACCACACCTCACACATTGTTTACAAATGATTGCCAATTTTTTTTCATACAGAATCACCCGGAATCCGAGGAAAGTTGCTAATCTGCCACCTGCACTCCGCGGCCAGCGAAAAACTTTCTCGATTTTCTCACGCCTTTTTCCCCGGGGGAATTTAATTGGATATTTATTCAGATGCTTCTGCTTGTGCCAGGGGACAACGCACAGTTTAAAAATCTCAAATAGTCGAAAATCTATATGCAAATGCGGCGATGACCTAATGGAAATCTGTGACAAGTGGTGCCAGCTGGCACGTTTTGCATTAATCAGCTTGATTCTTTCGCCTTTCGATCCGATTCTCTGTAGAATTAAACTTTTGCAAATTATTTTTCGTTTCGTTAAAGACATATACAATTAAGCGGAAAATGCTTCCCAAATTAAATGATAAATTAAGCTGGCAAGCTGTGCTATGATTCAACATTTAATAATTAACATATTCATGTCAATAAGCCTTTGGTTTTTATGACTTGTCACACGATGAGCGTGACATTGTCCAAGAATTTGTCCGCTATTTTTTATTGTTAAATATAGCATTGTTGTTGGATGTCTTTTGACGCATATTATATTTTTTTTGCCAAGATTATGTTTTTACTTTGTTGTGAGTTGAGTTAATCTACCAGTTTAGGGAATTAGTCATAAATACATATATGTAGACATCTTATAAGTTTTTATATGGTTTAAACCAATATAAAGAACGAAAAATAATCATGTAAGAAAGCTACGAAATGTTAATTGGAATAAGATGCTAGGAAAATGTTGAGCAACATTTGTATGTCATAAATAATACATAAACAATAATAAGCCGTTTAAAAAATATAATTACGAAGTAAATACATTATTTAATTTATCTATAGTTTCTTTCCCTATTTCCCAAAGTGTACACCCCTATACATCGGCACATACACATCATAACAATAAAAAAGCACAGCTCAATCAAGCGAAATTCAATTCATGTCTACACTTCCAAAGAAATTGGCTTTAATCAAAATAAATTTGTCAAATGTATTGCGGAATCGTGATGCAATAAAAAGAAACCGACTCGAGAAAACCGAGAGAGAGGGAGGGCAACACAAAAATGGAAAACAAGTCAAAAGTTAAACCCTAACCGGGAGTTGTATTTACTTTTTTTCTTGATTTTCGTCTGCGCGTGAGAGTTTTTCTTGGCCAGAAAATTTGAATATGAAACGGCGGCAGCTGCTGACAAGTCGTTGTGGAAATAAAACGATAGGAAATGCCACACGCGTCTGGGATTTTCCTTTGTTGTGGTTGTGCCTTTTTTCCTTCTTCTTTTGTGGTGGGGAAATCAAATCGGGAGTTTTCAATAAGTCAGCGCCACAGCTGTGGTTGCATAAGCGCTGACAGCGTTGACAATAATAATAATAATAATAGTGATGTTTTATGAGACAATCGAGATGGTTTAAACATTGATGTTTAGCCTGCAATTGCGAATTATGCAAATTTGTGACCGTTGAGCGAGTGAGATTGTGTTTCCGCGGACCAGGGATTTCGAGTAATTCAGACTGGTCTCGGTCGTGGTTCGTGCCTGGGTCTGGCTCTAGCTCTAGCTCTGGGCCTGGTCAATGAACCAGCCGGCCAATGGCCAGGCCCGGCCCAACAATGGACACGCTAATATTAACGACCAACCCGTTTTGATGGCTTTAACTGTAATCGCGCCAAAGCAGTTTGGCTCCTGTTGAATTCCCCCATTTAAAAGGCATTCAAAAAATCGGTCGCATAATTGCCACGCAATATCTTCACTTTCAGTTGCTACAGTTTCTTTATTTTCTTTTCTGACTGCCAATAATATTTGCCAAGTTTTTATTCACGTTTTTATTTCGATGGCTGTCCGTCTTGTTTTTTGCACAAATTTGCATGCGTGCCAAGTGAAAGAAGCATGACGAAAAGGTCCGAATTTAAATTGTATCTGCAAATGTTTGCCAGCACTTTCTATTTCAGTCGGAAATAAACAGAAAAAAAGCAACAGAAAATAAAGACAGACAAAAGAATAGAATGGCGAAATGGATGATCGCAGTGAAAGTGTCTTCGAATTGGCCAAAATGCCTCGAGCGCGCGAGCAAGTTTGTTGCCTGAGTCTTTCGATTTTTGGGGCCTGCCACCGCCATGGCCGCCACCGTACCGGGAGGTCTCAATCGCCCCAGGAGAGGCTGCAGAACGACTTTTCAATATCCAAAGCCACCTACGTGTCGCTTGCAACTTGTTTTGCATGCGGAGGGATACATAAACACACACAGTCACAGACTGGGCCGTGCGAAATCCTGCAGCCAATCTCGCAGATCGTTCCAGGGAGCAAGCATAAATTTTAAAAGCCGATCAGTTCACCTTAAAAAAGTTGTAATAACTCCGGGAATACCCTGGGCAAGATGGGAGGTATTATATTACATATCACTGAGTGAATTTATTAATTAAAAAATATTTAAAGGAACCATAAGAGGATTTTTTTTTTAAATATGCATCTAAAATGTTTAATGAAGTATTGAGAAACAGGCGTAATAATATATATTATTTATCGTAGCTATGAAGTAAGTGCTAATTTGAATTTAAGCTTCGTTTTTCAATGTAAAGTTTATTTCCCAAAAAAAGAGTTTAAAGAAATAAATGTATTAAAAAATATCTCTATAACTATAAGTTAAATAGTAGTTAGTAGTAGTAGCTAATTAGTAAGCCATAACTTAACTTTATAATATTTAAAAAATTTATCTACAGACTCCTAAGAGTAATTTCCTTAACTTTACATCCCAAAATCCTTGAATATTCCTCGTAGAATAATGTAAGCCCCAATAACAATTTTCCATTTCCCTTTTTCAGTTTGTAAAACAATTTACCAGCTTTTCGCTGAAGTCGAAGTCTCAGCCAAAGCCTGAACTTGATCCAAAACCGGGCCCAGCTGCGCTTTTGATGTCAAGGGAGCAGCAGTTCGCACGGCTCTCTCTTGGGCCAGGTTATTACGTCGCACATTGGGCAGCGGCAGCAGCAGCAGCAGCTAGGCCAGTCGGGAGGTGGCCAAGACGCGGCCGGGTTGACGAC
The DNA here is from genome assembly GCA_018904565.1 of Drosophila tsacasi. NCBI lineage: Eukaryota > Metazoa > Arthropoda > Insecta > Diptera > Drosophilidae > Drosophila > Drosophila tsacasi. The sequence continues at coordinate 1,902 of JAEIHY010007059.1, read as the reverse complement.
TGGCTTTTGTTAATTTATTTTTACTGCTCCCCCGAAACATGATGAAGTACTTGCAGCAGCACACCGCACCGCTGCGCCGGGCCGAGAAATTAAGTTGCAGTTGCAGCGCTGCCGCCTGTGCCCGGAGCCAAGTGGCAGGTACAAAAGCCCCGACTCGACTTTGTCTTCGATCCATAAAGTATTTTCTGGCGAGGCGCAGGCGCAGCTAACGAGACGGAGTCGAAGTCGGAGTCGGAGCTCTGGGTCCCGTCCCCATCCCGACGCGAAGCCCAGATTCGGGCCCAATACGTTTAGCCCTCGGGTTGGGTTCTTTATTGTTTTCTCCGCACCTCGCCGCACTGGGCAGCCGCACTACCAGCCGCAGTCCCAGCTCCAGCCCCTTGGTGTGCATGTTGCAGACTTGTTTCATAACTGGTCCACGATTCTTGGAATTAAAGGAACAAAGGCTGGGGCTGATTTTGATTTTGACCGACAAACGTTGTCTGCGCTTGTTTGCCGTTGACTACGTTTCTCCCCCTATTCAGCGTCACAGTATCGGGTAAAGGCAGTGAGAAAAAAAATAGGAGCTTCTTAAGCCTTGAGAAAAAAATTAAAATATAGATAATTATACTAGAAATCTAAAAGTAAATCTTATATAAAAAAATTATATTTGAAGTGCTTCATAAAATTAAATAAGTTGAGAAACAGCTGTCTAAGAATCTTGAAAATATGTTCCTCAAAATACATTGAACCCACATAATAAGTGTCTAATTTTGTATCTCATATTTCTTTTGCAGATCTTTAATATTATGTTTTTAACTGATTTAATTAACATCTGTTAAGACTGCTATATATGTAGGACTGACAATAAGTAAATTGCAAATCGATTTAAAATAGGTTTTAGCTTATTAAAACAATTTAAACTTTACTAATTTGTAGGCCTTAATCCAGAAACCTTTCTAAAATTAATTTCTTAAACAATTTCCCCATCTCCACCCAACTTTTCTCTTCCTGTACAGCTGCCGCTCTTGGCTGTTTGTTCAACTTCCAGCCAGCTCGAACCGTACTTGAAATTGACTGAAAAGATACGAATGTGCCGCACATGCGCGTAGATTATAATGAGATAAAGGCGCAGCCAGTCGGCAGGCAAAAAAAAGGCACAAAAAAAGGGTTAGCAGACAGTTCGTTGCCTGGCGTGTTAGAAGACCTTTTTAACGCGCTCCGTTCGAGCCGGCAACTTAATTTTTATTGCGCCTGGCTAAGCCGCAGTTCCAATTAGAACTCGTGCAATATGAGACACAGGGTCTTGAGTCAGGGATTTATGGGTTTCTAACAGGAGATTTCTTATTATTTTATTTTTTGTGTGACTACCAGACACGAAGAAGCGTTGTTAACACTTGAACGATCTTTGGCACTGCTCTGGTTTCAAGTAAGCCAAATTAGTATTCAATAAACGTAACTCTGAGCCGGAATCATTAGCCAAATTGGTCAAGACCAAAGTGGGGAATGGCCATAATATCTCTCTTATATATACATATATAGATATAGATGGGAAAGTTCAAACAAAACAAGCGCCACCGTCACGGAGATTTTTTTTCGCTGTTTTCCTGTTTTTTGTTGGTTTTGGTTTTTGCCAGAGATCAACATTCAAGTTAATTTCGCGGAAAAGAGATTGGCAAAAAGCGAGTCTAGAAAACATAGAGCAGAACCGAGGGCAAAATAAAAATTCACACACGAGATAAAAATCACAGCAGCAACTACATACGTGAGCTTCGTCTCAGTCTCAGTCTGTATCTCTGTCTCGGATGCTTCTAGTATTTATTGTCATACATAGTCTGTCACTTCTTTTAATTGTTTATGGCCTTGTTAAGAGCGCTGGCTCTGTGCCTTTTTTTGGCCAGCTTCGTTATTGTTTTTGGCATT
>JAEIHY010007057.1:0-26604 GCA_018904565.1 Drosophila tsacasi | reverse complement strand
CGTGTGTCGCACACGAAATGAATTTCAATTTGTTTTATTTCGATCCGCATGTGCTGCACATATATACGCCTCTCGGTTCGGTCCGATACAGATAAATATATATTTGTTCAGCACATAACCTTATATTTTGGGGTATCCACAAGCAGACACACACTCACAACGCTCGAGTGTGTTGTGTGTGCTTGTTTTTTAATTTCAATTGAATACCCTTGCGGATTTCTGGGTCAAAAGGTTTTGATCAACTAATTGGGAAATGTTTCGATAAACTAATTGAGCAATGTTGAGGGAAATAAGGATACAAATTTTATTTAAGGGCGTCTTCTAGTTACAAGCCCGAACCCAAGAAGGTATGCGAATTTTACAAAACCCTTTATATGGCATATTTCTAAGATCCTCTATTATTTAAAAGTATTATTTAAAAATCGATTAAAAAAAAAATAGAAGACCCTCTTAAGTCATGTAATATATTTATATGATATTTATATGATATTTATATGACTTGCTTGCAAATTACGGCTTAGAAAAATAAATAATAATAAACAAAGAAGGAATCTACAGCTCTTTTGAGTAATTGTGATATAAGACCAATTTAACATTTAAAGATCCTCCTCTCTGCAAGTGTATCCCCAATTTAGCTTTTCCACTATTTTTGCAAAGTTTTTTTCTTTTGTATTTTTCCCTCTTGAATACACCAAAGTTGCTGGGATTGGGATTGGACTTGGAGAGTCGTAGAGTAGAGTGGAGTAAAGTATTGCTGGGACGGCTGGGAACTGTTGGGCCCCATTTGCTCCGCCTGTTTGATACCACGGTGACAGTCAGAGAATACAATTAACATAATTTACTTACAAAGACATGCAAACACAGCGGCGAGACAGAATTTCTTCAGAGAAATACCCATCACGACACGACGGCCATCAGTTGTTTGTAAGTTTGGCAAATTTGGCAAATCGTCTTTCGGTGCCATTTCAGCCGAAAGCCGAAAGCCAAAGCCAAAGCCTTTTTGCAGTAGGTGTCGCTTCTCCTATACAATATATATATATAGAGATATATACATATATATAAATACATGTATATATCTCACTGTTGTGCTGGTTTGGCACATTGCGAAATCGATTTCGATTATAGGGTTCGCCGCCACTTTAGATTTTATTTCTTGGGCTTAGTTTGGCTCGGTTTCATTTCGTTCTCATGCCCCAGCTACAATGTTGTCTACGGTTTTTTAGTTAGTTTCTCTGGGGGTCTCCTCAAATTGCAGCTGTTCCCCGGACGGACCCTCTCTCTGTCTGTCTCTCTTGTGGGAAACTCTCCGAAAACGATAAGCGAATAAGTTGGCAGCAGCAGCAAAAGTTTATCAGAGGGGGGACCCCAAGAAGTCGCCCCCATATCTTTGTTTCCTCTCTCTATATATATATATATTATATATGATATATATTTGAAATGCATAAATATTTCATTGGCCTGGCCAGCCGCTTATCGTTTTATAAAATCAGTACCGTTCCCCACAAAAAGTTCCAATCACTTTTATTTTTATTTTACTTTCAAAAAAGCCCCCAAAGAAAGAAAGTTTTGTTCGAAAGAGAGCTTTAAATTTTATGTGGCTCTTTCTGTGTAGGTTTTATGTATTTATGCATGTGTTTTGCTATATATAAAAAAAAATACAAATTTGCATTGCAAAAATCTTAAAAAAGGGCGGACGCAGAAGTTGGTGGTGTGGTAGTGTAGTAGGTGTAACTGAGGGGTTGTTGGGGACTGGAAACGGAAGTTAAGGGCACTTTTTTTATGCGACTCTGATAGTGTCCGGTTATTTGTTGGTTTTTATTGTATTTATTTATTTTTTAAAGGTTATGTATATAAATGTGGAGTGCGGAGGAAAATGTGAGGGAGAATTAAAGTATTTGCAGTTTTTTTTACAGGTCGTTATACCAAATATTACAACTTATTTATGGTTACAATAAAATATATGACTTTTTCACATTAAAGGGATACATATCACCATACAAATATCTTATTTTGAGCTTAAGAATTATATTGTTTCCATGAATTAATTCCTCATATTTAAAAAACAATTTCAGTCACACTTTTAGGTAGTAAATGTAACCTATTTAGTGTAAAGTTACTTTGCTTATTCAGCAAAAGAAAAAACCCCTAAAACCCAAAAAATTGCTGTGCTCAGCTAGGTTTTATTTTGGGACTAAAAACTATCCCAAATCTTTGAAACAAACTGAGTTTGGGCCTTGACTTTTAGATTCCTTTATACATATACTATATGTATGATACATACATGCATATGTATGTTTTCCAGCTCCTATATATACTCTTAGATAGGAGACAAATCGTTTGTATTCCCCTCTAAGAAAAAAATCCGCACACACTCTCTGAAAAAAAAAAGAAAAAACTGTCGCTATCAGTGCCTTGAAATCTGCATAAATGATGATGATTTTTGTGCTGCTGCTGCTGCTTCTTCGCTTGGCTTTCGTCATCCCAAATTTGCTTTTTTTTTTCTTGCTGCTGGCCAAGCTTTACATACAGACAACCAACGACGACGACGAACCTTACTGCCCAAGGGAGAAGTTCGGCTTTGGGTTTTGAAATTGAAATTTTGGGTAATTTTTTTCTCCTCGAAGTTCTGCCAAGTTTTTGATTTGTGCATAAACAGCAGACTGTACGAGTGTATATATCGTCTTCCTATGTATACACACATAATCTGTGTTAAGTTCGCTTTATGAAATTTTCTTTGAGGCTGACTTGTGGTACATATAGAGATATATGTGGACTATATGTAGTTCTGTTTCTGTTTCTGTTTAGACTGTCCAAGCCAGAGGCATGAAACCATAAAAATGCCAAATTAACCGTGTATTTCAACTGAGTGTGCGTTTAGTTGTGCCAGTGTGAGTGGGTGTGTTGTGGTGTATGCTGTGTGTGCTGTTTGTGTGAGTGTAAGGGCTGGCGAAACCTTTGCCCGAGAGAAGCCACAAACAAAACACTGGTCTGGCCCGCAGAAGCATACATACAAATACATACATGAGTTTTTTGCATTAGGGTGGACCCCAACTTAAGCTTGGATTCTTTAAAATATTTATAAAATATTTGCTAAAACAAAATTTTAGAATTTTATAAAAGTTCTCACAAAATCCAAATATTACCTTAAGTTAAAGTGTAAATTACGCATACGACATGTTGTCGGCGCATAGAAATGGTTTAATTAAAACCTGAATTTACTTTTCTTCTTGTTGTTTAAAAAAGGCAATAAAATTTCTGTGAATTAACCATAATGTTCTTTAGATTTGTTATATTGTATTTGTTAGAATAAACTAAATTAAGGCCACATGGCGTATGAGTGATGTTTTTTTTTTTTTTTGTTTTTAAGACATATCATATTATTCATGTCCCGACATTTTTTCGCTTGCAAAAAATTGCTTTCGTATCGCTATTTAAGGATGTATCTTGTCATATAAAAGTCATATAAAAGCCCTGCTAAAAGGTTTAAGGAAATTTTGCTTGGCAGATATTTATTTAAAAATCATAATGATGTAGAAAAATAATAAATTAAGCCTGGTTTCTTCTCTCAAGGCTTAAAGGTGTTGGCATTGTCTTAAATGCGGCAAAATGACCACCCTAGTGTGCATATATCCAAGCTGGGAATCGGCACGTTTCGAGGTCCGTCCAAGTCCAATCAAGCAGACTCGCTGAGTGACTGACTGCCAGCGTCGTCGTCATCGTCATCGTCATCGTCGTGGTCCCTCCTCTCCTTGGTTGTTCCATAACGGGCCCCGGGCCTCGGTCCCCATACCCCCCCTTTGGATCCCTGGTCCCTGCCTCACAGTACCTCCCAGTGACCACCCCTTTCTTTCCCTGTCCTTCCAGAGTTCAGTCGTCGACTGCGACGACTGCGACTGCCTTCAATCAGCAATGCTGGCGACGACTCGGGGCAGCCAGCAATTTATCCAGCCATGCATATTAAGCCTCACGATTTGTATTTGTATTTTGGCCCCACCAGTGCAGTGTGTGTGAGTCAGCCAGAAGGTGGAACCTATCTGACATCGCAATCCCCAATCCCCATTTTCAATCCGCAATCCCCCACCTATCCTCAACCCCATGACATCCTCCCATCCCATCCCAGATGGCTGCTTGTCTGCTTATTGCCCTTTTCCCCTCGATGAGTACGAGTTCAATTTCAGTTTAGGTTCGGTTTTCGATTCGATTTTATAAGTTTTCAATTTCAGCTGCAAGCAAGCTAAGGTTCCCCTCCAATCCACTTCATCCATCAATCCAATAAATATGCTTGTTTCTGACCAAATGACCGACACTTCCTGTTCTGTGCTGTGTATTCTCTCTCATTATGTTCTCCAGCCATTGTTTGCTGTTGTTTGCCGATTTGTATCTGGATAATGCTACAGTTTGCGGGCAGTTTGGCCAGTAATTTGGATTACTTACTAAGCGATGGGTGGGTTCAATGGACATTGGTGTAAAAAGGTGCCGAATCATTTGAATTGGAAAATAACTGGTATTTGTTAGTATCGTTAGGTTACTTTATGAAAAGAGTTGTTTTATAGATATGCATACAGACTTTAAAAATTGTTCGTACAATGGATAATCCATTGATATGAGCAGTATCTATTTTTGTATTTATAAAGTATGTATTTATTTCAAATTAAGTAATACATCTTTATCTTAATCAACGTCTCGCAGTATTTTATCAAAGCTAACTTTCCATTATTTAACCCATATGTTAAAGCTGTTGCATCTGTTCTGTTTTCGATTTCTCGAAACCCTAAATCCTGGCTTCCTGTCTGCTTTCCCATCCAACAGGTAACGGAACAAGAGCAGATATATCCCCAGTCCACATACTTTGCCCCACATAAAAACACCACCGATAAATGCTTATTTTTGGGGCTCCAGCCGGTGTAGTTTGCCGCTATTTAAACTGATTTCTGAGCCTTTCCCACACAGATTCCTTGGATATTCGGACATTGCACAGAGAAAAAAGGGGTATACTAAATAAAATACTAAAAAATAATACAAAATATACTGAAATATAAAATATAATTTATTACAAATTTATATTTATATTTTCTACAAGCTCCATATGCTGCCGTATTCTTAATACTAAATAAAATACTAACACTAAACGAATATGACAGAATATACTGGAATATACAATAACAGAGTTGCAAATATGTAATCGAGTTCAATATTCGGTTAATTACAAATTGATATGTAAAGTTTGACTTTTTCTCCGTTTCCGTTACAAGTGCAATATGGTGGCAGCTGCTGGTGCCCGTTTAACAGCTGCTTAACAGGCTTAGCCCCGTCTCTTTCTGCGGTAGTGCACTCACTCCTCCTCCTCCTCTCTTTCTACTGCTCCCACTACTTTACTTCCCATACAGTTTCTTGAGTGGGGGTCCCTCCGCGTATGTGTGTGTGTTTGGTAAGCCGGCACTTGTGCAACTTCTTTGTGGGTTGTTCACATATCATTGAAGCCCGGGAATCCCCTTCGTTCGTCCTTTTTTTTTTTTTTTTTTTCTAGATGGGCCACTTGCTGTTACTTCCCCTTGGCGCCCGCTTTTCCGTCTGAGGCGACGACGGCGTCTTATTATGCCACGTTTTTCTATATTTTCCAGCTTCTCTCGTTGCTATTTTTCTTTATTTTTTTTCGCGTAGATAGAGGGCCATAAAAATGCTGGTGCTGCTGCGTCTGCTTGCGTCACACCTTCTCCCCCCTTTGGCCCCGCTGTTGGCCCCCTATCCTGTTCTGTGCTGCTTGTCCCCCCCTCTTCTCAGCTGTCCCGTTGTCTTGTCATATATACTTTACTCTACTCTACGCGCTGCTCTCCCACACGTTATTTACTTTGTGTCTGCCTTCGCGTCTCTCCTTTTCGCTTTGGTATTTTTATTATTATTATTTTTCGCGTAATTCTCTGTTTTGGTCTGCAGTTTCTTTGGAAAAATTCAACTTTTACTTTTTTTTCTTCTTCTGTTTTGTTGTTTGTTTTCTTTTATTTGCCTTCTTCTATGCCCTCGTCTCCACTGTGTGTGTGTTAAGTATTTTTATGATTATTTTTGTTACTTTGCTCTTTTGTTTTGCTCATGAAATTTAGCATTTACTCTGCTTTTACGCTCCTTTCGTTCTGAGTCTATAAATTTGTTATATTTTGTTTTGTTTTCCCCCCTTGCCTTGCTCGCCTCCTTTTCCGTTATTCTTCTTCACTGCATTTCAATATCAAAAGTCGCGCCTTACGTTAAGCACACACATTGAGTGAGAGGGAGGGGAGAGAGTGCAAGGGAGAGAGCTGGCTAGACGTTCATTCATACATTTTCACGATTTTTATTGAGCGCGTGAGTGAGTGTGAGTGTGTGTTTCTGTGCGAGTGAGGGAGAGGAGTTAAAACCTAAAATTGCATTTTCTCCCCCTTTTTATTCTGTTTGTTTCCCCACTCACATTTGTTTTATTTGATTTTTATAGCGCTTTTGAAGGTTTGTCTGACTTTTATTTTTATGATTGAAGGTCGTTTTGGTGATTTTTCTTTTATTCTTTACCTTTCACTGGATTTTCTTCACTCTCTTTTCGGGCTTAGCCTTAGATATTTGAAGCCTTCTTCCTTATAATTCATGGGTTTTATCGTTACCTTTTTTTTTTTTTTGTCGTTTTTAATAGAAATTTTTTGAAAATTTGTCTAAGTTTTAAGTTTACTTACTCTTCACCTCTTCGAAATTACCAAAGATATTTGAGGTGTTTTTTATATACTTTAAGTTATAAAATTAACTTATTTTTTTAAGGAAAATCTTTAATACTAGTTAATATTCTTTATACTTAATTGGAAATAGAACATGCTCCTAAAAATACGTTTTCGGACTTAACCTCAATGTTTAATCTTAACTCAAACATTAATACATTCAAATCGAACATATTTTTCCGTTAGTTTTGAAATTTTCTTTTCTTATTGGATTGGGAACTTTTTATTTAGAAGAATTAAGTGAGGAGATACCAGTATAGTTTAACTCACTGTTGAAGTATCGGTTAGCTAACTGACTGTAAAGAAAAATACGAGATAAACTCGTCGAAAAGCAAATTGGATTTCTTCCTTCTTATAATTTATATGAGTTATGGTCCTGTTTATGTAAGCTCTCACATTAGTATAAAATAAACTATCTATTTTCTTAGATGGGACCTTTATCTGTCCAGTAAAATTTGAAACCGGTTTAAAATATCTCTCTATTATATTTAAAAGTTTTCTGCCGCTTCAGCCGTGTAAACATTTTATTTATAATAAGGGAGGGAGAGAGAGCGGTGAGCGAGCGTCCCGGAGCGCAGCGGAGAGCACATTTATAATAAGAGAGAGAAAGAGCGGACCTAGGTGAGCGAGCGCCCTAGTATTATTCTTAATTGATTTCTGGTAATCTCTGCGTCAAAATTCAATAAAATCATAAAGCCCCATATCGGATTTTAACGAGGAACTTCTCAATTTTGTACACTCTCTAATTAGCTAAGTATGTTTAGTGAAACATTGGAAAATTGGCAATATTTCATTCCGTCCATTTTCCCAATAGCTTTTATTATATTTCGTTAGCTCCGTTAATTGGCTATGAAAATACCTTCCGCACGCGCACACATACCATTGCGCTAAAAAAACCAAAAGTCGCGTCGCATGCAAAACTCATTAATATGCGTTGGTTATTGTTGTTGTTGGTTGGTTGGTTGTTTGCCGATTTTATAACTTTGGCGTACACCTTACCCAAGTCTCGGGCAAAAACAACAACAACAATTCGAGTATAATGGAGCCATAATGAGAGCCAGCGAGAAACGTCGAAAAAAAGTTCAATAAACTTTTGCAGCTAGCAAATATTCGAATTTGTTTCTCTTTCTTTTCTTTTCTGCGCTGTTTTTTTTTTTTTTTTCTTATTTTTTATTTTTTTGATTGGTCACTCTTATAGTGATCTGCCGTCTCTTTTTAACACCTTTGTGTGTGTGTGTGTGTCAGCAATTTTGTAATTTACTTGCTCACCAATTTGCTTTTATTTCCTCTCCATCACTTTTTTTTTCGCAATGGGTTTTCTCTGAATGAAGTTTCTAAATAAATAAAATAAGACCGAAGCTCAGAGCTAGAACAAGTTCTAGTTTGGGGTTATATTTGATGTTGTAGAGCATTTTTTAATTATTTTTTCCTATTATATTGCTTAGTTTACATTTAGAAGTTTGTAAATGAATAAAATAGATCTCTTCGCATACAAAAAAATCTTAAGGGGGTCTTCTACTTACAAATTTAAAAATAAATCGAGTTTTTTATTATTTTTAAATAATAGAGGATCTGAGGAATACGCTATATAAAGGGTTTTGTAAAATTCGCATTCCTTCATGGATAAACGAAGCCCGAAAGGTAGTCACCTTCATACGTTTCGTGCATTTCTGCTATTTTTAAACGCGTTTTCCCGAAAATCGCATTTGGTAAACTTTCTGGTATCACTTCTACCAGTAATTTTCATCGAATTGAACCAATTATTCCCTACTTCTATATCAAACAATTCTCTATGATTCTCCGACGATTTTTTTAAAACATATTTTGTTTAGTTTTTAGACCCCCACACAGGGGAAAAAGCATGTTTGAAAATGGAACTTTTTACAAAAAATTGGCTTGTAACTAGAAGACCCCCTTATTTAATATCTTTCTTCCCATACAAAAAGAGGGCACTTCTTAGTTCTGTAAAACTTAAACATATTTATTAATTATCAAAACTTTTATATTGTTATTAATTTATTAGTTTATTTGAAATTAAATTTTACTAGCGAACAAGTACAATTTCTCGGCAAATATTTTCTTTAATCATTTTGTGCTCATTTGCCGGCAATTTGTTTACTTTGTTGTAAATATATATATTTATATCTTTGTATCTATCGTTGGCAAGGCAATTAGCCGGAGTTGTTAACGTTGCGATGGATGGCCCCCACTCCGACTCCGACTCCATTTTGTTTTCTTATTGATGATCAAGCGCAAGTCAGCCATCGAAGCAACTGGTTTGGTTCCGCTTTCGAAAAGTTTCCCCTTCCTTGTTGTGTCTTCTTCACGGGCCAAGAGCCCACCACCTCTCCGGGCGTCTCCGGGTGGTGGTATTCTTTAAATCTTTATTAATCGCTTTTAATTTTTGCAAAATCATCCATGATAAAACCACCAAAAATTTTAAAATGTTTACCAAAACTTAATTATACATTTTTACTAATTTGCAAATTTTCTCCTTTTCTCTTTGCAGGTAAATATCGAACGATTTGGTGTAGAAATTGGCAACCGACGACTAACTCTCAATCAGAAATCATTATATGTTAGTGAGTGCTCACTGTGATTGCTGTTGGCCTGAAATTAAAATGCCAAAAGCGTAACCTGGGTGTCCTAAGATTGAAATTGATTTGTGCTTCAGTGAATTTATTAACTTTTTTGGAAGAAATAGAGTAGGTAAAAAAGTAGAGAAGGAAGGCTTGGGGTTTCAATTAAAATCTTTTCAGCAAAGATGCAACATTTAATGTTAAGGGAAGAAATGTTTAAGGGAGGACTTTGTCTATAAGTTGTATGGGAATGTCATTAAAGGCTTTAATGTTTATTCAATAGGTTTGTTGTACCCAAACCTACTTTGGAGATGTAGGTGTAGATCTTAAGTTATTTTTTATGGAAAATACCACTCATTGATTGTTGGGAATAAACATAGCATGATAAAGATCCTCGGGAGTTGCCCTCTTTGGCTATAATTCTCTGTTTTCGTAGTCTGGGAAGACTACGAAGCAAACCACAACTGCCAGCAAACCACAACTGTCTCCCGAATGTGCCAGCAGCACACGCAAAACACGCGTGATTTGTTGTGGCAAACCAGATATCGTGACGTTTAATCATGTTTGCAACCTCTCTGATGCCAAATTTCACTGACATTTTGAATGGTAAAGACTCATTTGCTGGCGCTTAACAAAAAACGTTATGAATAGAGCCATGGAAACTGAAAGAGCTACTGCAGTCCACAGATCCTTTGTTAAAAAATAGGCACAGAAGTCTATATAATACGATTGTGCTATTGCCCCCCATCAGCGTCATTTGCTAATAATTTGGGCTTCAACATTTGAGCAACTCAGGCCCGTGCGTAGGGATCATCCAAGGGAGTGGTTTTAAGTTAATAACTTAAATTCCTTAATTATTTCAAGCCTATTTTAAAAGGGGGAAATTGGGGTATTTTTCAGTTCAAAGTTTTGAATGTCATGTAGAAAATACTGTCAAAAACAAAGTTTTATAATGGTTTTTACATATCTAAGCTGAAAATATGAAGTGTCTCTGGATCTTATTCAATAAATTTATAATTATTTTTTAGAGATCTTTAGGTTTTTGACAGAAATCATTCAAGGAAGGGGTTTTAACACAAATTTTGAAATATAATATCGAAGTACATTTATTTGCACTTTTTTATAATAAGTGCTGTATTGTTTATAAAAATTTATGTGGAAAAATTGTAGGCGCGAACTACGTACTTGACAATTTTAGGTAACTTTATTAGATTCAAACCAAAACGAACTCTGCACAAAAATATATATTTAAAGAAAAGCTTGACCTTGTATTATTTTTTATTATTTTATTTGAACTCCTTTGGCAGCTAGTATTCCTTATTCCTTTGGTCTCTCTCCTAATCATTTTGAATTGGCAACACTGTTGCCTGTAACAAAAAACTCAGCCACATTGTTGTCTGTTGTGGGCATCGCAGAATAGAGTTTTCATCGGAAACGTGTTAAAATGCAAATTCGAGGGAGATTTTTCAGCTCTCAGTCAGCAGAAGAAGTGGTAGTAGTAGAAGTAGTAGAAGTAGTAGAAGTAGTAGTAGTAGTACCAGGAATACCCTTCTCAGCAGCCTTTTCCCGACCCCCGCACCTTTATCTCTCGGATTATGTAGATTTTCATGCGGCACGTCAGTGGCTCATTTGCATGCAATTATTTTGCGGCGCTCTTCGATGAAGAAACTTCCAACCCTTGGATGGCAAGGGGCAAGGGGACGAGGGCGAGGGCGAGGGCGGGGTCTCGCATTTCCCGATAAAAAGACAAATTGTGACATGTACTTCAGTTTCAGTTACACAATATTGATGCCGATGCCTTGTAATTTGCACAGCGGAGGCAGCAGCAACGGAGTCGGCGGCCAAGTAAGAAAATTCATTCGTCTTCAATGGACATTTAATCAAGCTGCGAATTCGACTCCCCGAAATGAATTTTCTTCAACATCAATGACAAATGCATGCAAACAAGAAAACAAAAAACTCTAAAAAAAATAATAATAAAGACAAAGATAAAGATAGGAACGAAAAAAAAAAAATGGTAAATGAAATGAAATTACTGAGCAGCAAAGTGGGTTGGAAAAGGGACGGGGCTTGGGCTGGGGTTTGGGCTCTGGACTTCCAAGGGAAAAAATGCAAATGGTGAAATTTTAAACCCTTGAATGGGCGCTGCCATTGTCTTTGATGGTCGGCGGGAAAACAGGAAAAGCCGGCAAATGGGAAAGTGGGGTTGGGGGCAGCGGCAGCAGCAGCATCCTGGGTTGCCCATTTGCCAACTGGGCTGTAAGTAAGCGCATTTTTTCCCCGATTTTTTTTTCCGTCCGCTTCTATTTTTCACTGCTGCCTGCCGCCTTCCTTCCGCTCATTTGTCTCTGCATGAAAAACCCGCGATTTTCCTCCATTCTATGTGTATATGTGTAAATTCTTTGTATTTTTTCGTTGGTTCTGCTTTTAATTGTATTTAGTTACATTAGTAATTATCGATTTTTCCACGGCTTGGCGGGACCTTGGCTAGGATCGTTGGACGTAACTGTACCTGCCAGCGGAAATAAGGGCTTAAGTCCAGAGGGTTTCTTCGGAATTCGCGGGGTTGAGATGGATGGAAACCTTTTAAGAAGATTTTCTTTCTTCTTTTTTTTCTTTGACAAACAATGACACAAATTGGGGCATGTTAAATAAATAATGTACAAAAAATATATATGGGGGGGAATGGAGTCATTAATAGCTAATATATTGTTGCTTGGGGGAAGGAACTGTGAGTTATAAAAAATTTTAAAGCATTAATTATAAAGGGTTTACAGTTACTTGTATTCAACTAAAGTGAAAGAAGAAATCTCTCTATTATATATACAAATTTTCTGCTGCTCCAGGCGTGTAAACATTTATAATAAGAGAGGGAGAGAGAGAGAAAGAAAGGAGGGCACCTAGTCTTAAATAAGAAAGGGACCTGTTTTCGAAAAGTTGAAAATGGTATTCCTTTGCAGTTTGCAATTGAATCATTTAAAATCTATGAAATGTATCTAAACAAGGAAAGGCTAATACGAAAGAAATATATATTATTTTTACTATGTATATATTTTACTATATAATATATTGTGCTATATAATTACTATATATTCCGACTTATATACTAATTGGAACATAAATAAGACGATCTGCAAAATTGCTTCAGAAAAAATAAAAGAAAAGAAAAGTCTGCTTTGAAACAGGAAAGCGGACAAACTGACTAAGGGATACCGACAAACGGACAGACAAACTTTGCTAGATCGGCTCGACTTTTGATGCTAATTATGAATACATGTTTATTATCCATTTCCTATATTTCAATTGCTATTTCATTTTTATTTAAATTGCCAGGAAATAAAAACATTTTCTTACTTGATAATAAAGACAAGGACTCTTTTAATAGATAGATGCATAACGACCTAATCGTATGGCATAACTCATCTTATTTTTATATTATTCTTGGTGAAAGCTTATTTAAACATAAAACTACGATTTAGAAGTTAAAAAAATCCATAATATTTTCTATTTAAACTTCATAGAAAAAGGAAACTTCCTTGTTTAGTCTCTTAATTGATGTCCAGAGGCCATTTTGCTTGCATTTATTGCCTCGCTTTTTGTCTTTGCCGCATGGAGGATGCCACCCTGGGAACCTTGTTCATTTATGGTTTAGACAGATTTTGTGTCTTTGATCAACGTGGTTGCAGTTGCTTTGGTTTTTATTATTCACCCCCATTTTTTAGCCTCCATTTTATGCAATTCTTCTTTACCGACGACCATTTGATACAGTTGTTGTTGTTGCTCCCCACTGGTTACTTGTCCTTGTCAGAGCCGGTCTCGCTTTTCAATTATGCCCGACTGGTCAGGATTCTCTAGCCAGGATTCTCTAGCCCAGAGAGAGATCTGAGCTGAACTGGCCACGAAGCGGAGGGGGAGCTAGAGCCACTATTGTGCCATTTAAGCCATATATCACTCATACGCAGCATTGACGACGCTTTATTTTCATGCACTAATTGCGTTAGAATTTCAATAGGGAAAAAGAGAAGACAGTGGACAGGCTTTTCTGGAGCAATCCTCTTGGAGAGCTCCTCCTCCCTCCTCTCTCCCTCTTTCTCTTTGATTTGACTTTAGCACATGAAGAGTTTTTAATTGGAATTTGCAGTTGGGAGATTATCAAAACCAGGCAAGGAGCAGTGATTTTTCTCTGCTCTGCCCTGCTCCTCCTGCTCCTTGAATTTCTTTTTTTTTGGGGTAGCCATTGGATACATACATATATATACCTGCCCAATGCCAATTTTTTCCTTCGACTTGCTTGCCAAGACTTTGCTTGCCACGCAGCCTTTTTTTTTTGCTCTGCTCTCGCCTGTGTATTGCTTTACATAAGACCCCGGGACCGGACAGTCCGGAGAAGTCCGTAGAACAGTCCGTGGTCCGTGGTCCGCAGTCCAAAGTCGGGGTGTGCCCTCACGGCCATTAGAGCGCTTCTGTGCTCTGCTGCTCTGTCGTTGTCGTAATTAAAAACAAGGAAAAATTCAGCACGGCACAGAGGAAAAAAAATGTGCCAAGAAGGCGGAAACTCAGGAAGGGATTGGGTCTGGGATTGGGATTGGGATCGGGTCGGGGGGTTCGCCTTGGGTTCGCGCGCGCTGCACACCTTCCTGCCCTCCAATCCGTCCGATTCCTCTCATCCCCTCTTGGCCGCAATTTATTTAAATTTTCTGTACCGAACTCTTTTGGCCCCTTCTTAATTTCTTTAGCCCTTTTCTTTACTTTTTTTCTTATATTTTTTGCTGCTTTTAATAAAGTGCTGGACACTCTGGAAAAAAAAGGTCCAAGAAAATTCTGCAAGAAGAAAGTTGCGTAAATTTGTTATGTACTTTTTTCTACATTTCTTTTTTTTTGTTTTGTTTTTAACTTAAATAAATAAATAAGGAGAAAGGGAGGCTGGGAGGGGGGTAAAGTCTTGGCGTTGATGAGTAGAGCAGGCGACCACAGCCCATCTGACACACACACACACACACCCGAAGAGCCAAGCAATCATGCATCCTTTCCTGACGTGGACCACCCGATACCCCACCTCTGGCCCGTAGTTCCGTTTCCGGCGCCTGCCATTTGCATCTACAGCGGCGGCGGAGAGCAAAAAAATTGTGTTCTTTCATTTATTCGAAGGATTCTTCATCTGCCTGCCCCTCTCGTGCTCTGTCGAAGAAGAAAAAGATTTTCTTTCTTTCCTGTCTTTTTTTTTTTGCATTTTTAAACACACAAACTGGACGACTGGCGACCCGAAGGGGTGGAAAATGGGGTGGCCGTGGCGGGAATTCTTTTTTGCGGCTTGAGCGAACCGAAAGAACGGGTACACAAATTTCAACCTACTCAATTTTTGCCTTAATTTCTTTTCTGTTTCGCCAGGAGACCTTCGGGCCACCCAGCGCCAGCCCAATCTCCCATTGCCAGTCTTCGTCTCCAATCTCCCAGCTTCAATCTCCACCTCCCTTGCTTGCTTTTTTTTTTTGCGCCAGGCGGTAATAAGAATTTTTTCTTGGGCATCTCTCCGGAGTGTGCGTGAGCCGTAGTGTTTTTTCCGTATTTTTAATTTAAAATGCGAAGCATGGAAAAAAATATATATGTATATATGTATAAACTGGTCGAAGAAGAAGGGCCGTGGGTGAAAATGCGGGGGAGGGAGGGAAGGGAAGGCTCTTGCGCACTGCTTAAAAGAAAAACTTCTGAAGTAAATATTTGTCTGTCCAATTGCTGCGGCGACTGCCAACTGCAGCGCGGATTGGGTTGGGAAATGGCCGAGATGGAGGTGGATGGAGGCAGAGATGGAGGATGGTGAGGGTGAGGGCCATGTGGGTGGTGTGTGCTGGTGCTGGGTGACAACAGTGGACAGTGTACGGTGGACTGTGGGTGTGGGCGTTGTCGTTGCTGATGGCGAAAGTGTTGCTGGACGGGTTGCTGCTTCCACTGCTGCGGCTCTCTATGGACACTGGTGACCGAACATTGCCAAGACAAGCGACGCCGTAATGACTGTCACACAGCGCAAACACACGCCGCCGCTGTCCATTCAAAAAAAAAAAAGAGTGGACAAAAATTTCCATCACCTAAGCCCTGTTATGTATTCCCCCAGGGCGGCAACCTCCCGAGAGTGTGTGTGCCTCTTACGGAATGGGCGCGGTTCTTGGAACTCTTTCAACTATTCCCCCGGTATAGGCTATTTTTCAATCAAATCTCTTCGTAAATATCTCATATTCAATGTGTGTGTAAATTGCCCAGGGAAACTGGCTTCGGGAAGGGGAAAACGTATAGCTAATATCCTCATATCCTGCTTTCAATAGTATCCCTTACAGAAAGTTACAAAAGAAGGGTTTTATGTGAAGTATTAAAAATCAAATTTGAACTTGAAATAACACAAAATTAGTTGAAGTTACGGCTTTGGTAGTAAAGGTTGTCTGTTTTTATACATGTTAAAAAGTAGCCAAACTAGTTTGACTCGATTAAACTTTATAATTCCATACAAGATGCTCTGAAGAATAGCTTACATGAGTTATTCGAGTATTAATCAGTCATATTTCATATTTAAATCAGCATAAATGGGACAGGGTTATGGTTTTACGAATTATAAATAAATATTAGGTTGATTTATCAGCTAAACACAATATTTTAAAGAGTTAAATCACCACATTTATAATGATTAAATCGAATTTAGTTCATAAGCAATAGGATAAGCTGAGATTTGTTCTGGAAAAGATATAGAAAGTTGGTTTTAATCATTTTAAAAGTGTTTTATAGTTAAATGAAGCAAAGAAAAGCCAAAAAATGAGCTAAAGCGTTTGTATACTCTTTACTTTTACTCTTAAAAAAATCTGTAATGATAAGAAAAGTTGCCGTGAGGATTTAAGTGCTTGTCCAGTTGCCAATAACTCCCCTAAATATATTTTAACTAAACTTAAAGTATCCTTACTAAATCTCTTACTTCCTTTTCCAGGGCCTCTTGCGCACCGCCGAACAGCTAAAGATCAAGGGACTCTGCGAGACCGCCGAGAATGCAGATGACTTGAACGACGCGGCCACAGCAACGATCACAGTATCGGAGAACATTCAGCAGGCAGTTGTGGGAAACATTGTGAATGCAACCATAGTTCCTGGAGCTCCTTCGCCCTCCTTGGAACAGCAGCAGCAACACCACCAGTCACAGGCACAGGACCAGCAGCAGCAGGTTCATGCCCAGCAACAGCAGCAGCAGCAAATCAACGCCGGCTTGCTGACGCAACACGGAGTAGTGCCCAGTGGCAGCAGTGGAGGTGTTCCCCTATCCGGACAGTTGTTGAGCTCAGCGGCGAGCGGCACTAGCGGCGGCTCCGGTTCCTCCGGCGGACAGCAGACTTCACTGACGCCATCCGGCCTGCAGGCGACGCCACGCAAGTCCCGGCTAAAGCGATCCAAGTCACCGGATTTGCCGACAGTTTCTGGAAGCTCGGGTGGCTCAAGCAACTCGCAGTCACAGTCACAGCAGCAACCGCAGCCTGCGCACCACCATCCCCACCAGACCATTCTCATCCAGGGCCAGAATCCCACCTCGATTGTTAGCCTGCAGCAGACGGCCGACGGCAACTATATACCGGTGGGAGCAGGAACTGGCGACGAGTCGGACACCGAGAACGATCACGAGCACGAGCACGAACACGAGCATATCCACGGACACGGGCACGGACACGGACATCCACACGGACACGGCCATAGTCACAGTCACGATCACGACCACGATCACGACCACGACGATCACGAGCTCGAGACTAAACCGAGTAAGATCTGCAAAACTGAACATTCGGTGGCTTCGCCGGCGTCCAATTCATCGAGCGCGAACTCAAACAATGCAGCGGGCGTGAGCGGCGGCGTGTCCACCACCGGCAACCAAGCCATCGTCACACAAATTGTAGTAGCGCGCGACGGAAAAGATACAAAAAATATGACTAGTTTAGGCATGGGCATGGTAAGTTGGTTTAGTTAGTTAGTCTTTTGGTTTAGTTAGCAGCTCTCAGCAGCTGCCAGCTGCCAGCAGCCTCTCTCCCTCCGGAGGATCAATAATCCCAAAGATCTCGAGTAGATCGCATTTGCTAACCCGACATTTCCTATCTATCTCTCTCCTCACACTACCTCGAATCTACCTCGATTGCATGCGCAGAACGGCGGCCTGTTGGGCGTGCCCATGGGATTCCTGGACTTTACACCCGAGCCACCAGCACCATCCGCCACCCCAGTCACCGTTACGGAGCACGTCGATCTGTCCTGCAACCCCAGCACGGACACGCGCGATCTATCAAGTGAGTTATCGGTAGTGTTGCCACCGAATCTAGACGGGATCTTTGCAACATGTGGGTATATCTGTGACTAATCATCATTTATTGCTTCTCTGTAGATCCCACCGAACCGCTCGACATTGACAATCATTTGGCCCAGCAAATACATCGGCTCGATCAGTCCCCCATGCACTCGATATCCCATCACCACACCGGCGACGAGAGCAACTCGCAACTGGTGCAGCACATCAAGAGCGAGGTGATCGAGGCCAAGCACCTGGCAGCTGCTGCCCAGCAGCATGCTCTCAATCAGCAGCAGCAGCAACAGCAGCAGCATGCCCATCACCAAGCCCAGCAGCAGCACCAGCAACAGCAGCAACAGCAGCACCAGCAGCAGCAACAACAGCAGCAGCAACAGCAGCATCTCCATGCCCAGCAGTTGCAGGCCCAGTTGCAGCAGCAACAGCAGCAGCAACACCACCAGCAGCAACAGCAGGCAGCAGCGGCCGCAGCAGCAGCTGCTGCAGGTGTGCATGGCCAACATGGGGGACACGTGACGCACGCCGATATTGGCGGGGCCACAGTCATGGAGATCGATCCGAGCCAAATTAAACACGAGCCGGGCATGATAATAACGCCAGAGATTGTCAACATGATGTCCTCAGGACATATGGGTGAGTGTAACCTCTTGATGATGATGGGAAAACGGTCAACAAAAATGTATAAATTAAGTACATACATATGTATAGTACATATATCAAACGAAAAGCCCAAAACTTCTTAAAAATTTTAAATAGGAGCTGTTAGTTTCTGATAGCTTAATTTATTATTCCCAGAAAACTCTATAGCACTGGCTTAATCGATAAGCTGAAAGTTGCAACAATTACTGAGCTTTCACCTACAAAATATTACGCATTTTAAAATGTTTAGTTAAGCTCGAATACTATTTTGCTGTCTCCAATGAGTCTTCTATTTGCATTCATCGCATATATAGTTGTCCTATATCAGATTTAAGGACGTGGTCTACTCAAAAATTTGGGTCGTTCCATCAGTGGCGTGTAAAAATTGTGGTTTCTTAGAATTTTGTATATGAAAACAAAAAGATAAACAAGTGATATTTGGAGTATATTTAAACGTATATTTAATAAACAAGAAAAAAATGTGTTAGTGTCCAAATAATTTAATATGTCAGTTTTATTCACTATCCTGCGGCAAGGACAAGTCCAAACGGCGTACAGGATTCAGTCCGTAATTTTTACCTGAATCAGCAAATACAATTGTTTCCTTATTCAGAAGGCTTTACTGTATAAAATGAATTAGTATGGTGATTAAAAGTTGAGTTAAACAAATTTTGTGCCCCTTTCTATAAAAGCACTTGATTTTTCGGCCTTTTTTATGGAGTAAATGCGTAAAAAACAAAATGCAATGATAACTTTAATAAATTTGTTTAATTCAGTCGATGTACTTTAATTATCTACAAAATGCTGTATTACTTGTATATATAAAGCTTCTATAGTTCATTTTTAATCATGTACGCCATTTTGCCCTAGGCGAGCATCTTCTCGGAGCTGTACCTTCTAAACTAGTTGGAATTGGAACTTTGCAAGCATATTCTCAGATAATTATTCTAAGGAGAAAAATGGTTTTTATATTATATTATAAACCGTAACAATATACGAAACCAAGTCCGATACAATTTATAGCCAGAAAGGCAGTAATTATTGTTTAACACCGTTCTCCGTATATTCTGTAGACCTATGACTGCGACATTGGCGGGCTTAGTTTGTTTTATTTCGTCAGCCCATGCAGAGGCTCTTTCTGTTATATCTTAGGTCCAGCCCTGTTATTAAACATCAAGTTATTTTACAAATAAATTTAAAAAGAAAAGGCTTTTATTTCTATTAATAATTTCTCGAAGGGTTCTGTTTTAAGAAGTTTTTGAATAGTTAAATGTTTGTTTTTGAAAAAAAGTAACTAAATTAATTAAAATATAATATAATATACAAATTACTAATAAATTATCTTCTTCCCCAATTTACAGACATGTACAATTCGGACACGAGCGAGGATTCAATGATGATCGCCAACGGCTCGCCACACGATCAGAAGGAGCCGCACTATACGAATTTGGACCAGCAGCACGGTCTGGGCGGCGGCAGCGTTTGTGGCCCGGGGCCAGGTGGTGCTGGTGGTGGTGGGGGCATGAGTGGTGGGGCTGGCTCTGGCTCTGGCGAGAAAGGTCAGTTTAATGGTCCCAAAGCTTGGACACAAGATGATATGAATTCAGCTTTAGATGCATTAAAGAACCAAAACATGAGCCTGACGAAAGCGTCCGCCATTTATGGCATCCCATCGACCACCCTGTGGCAACGTGCTCATCGTTTGGGCATCGAAACGCCCAAGAAGGAGGGCGGCACCAAGTCGTGGAACGAGGATGCTCTGCAGAATGCCTTGGAGGCGTTACGTTCGGGTCAGATATCCGCGAACAAAGCGTCCAAGGCCTTTGGCATACCCTCGTCGACGCTCTACAAGATTGCCCGACGGGAGGGCATCCGCCTTGCGGCACCGTTCAATGCCGCCCCAACCACGTGGACGCCCGAGGACCTGGAGCGTGCCTTGGAGGCGATACGGGCGGGTAATACATCGGTGCAGAAAGCAAGTGCCGAGTTTGGCATACCAACAGGTGAGTTGTCCGTAAATCCAGTCCAGGATTTATCATCTACAGCTTTCTGTTGTGAAGGTTTTCCTCTCACATTTCGACGTTGTTTTGTATATTCTATCGTCGTGATAAGTCTTTCATATTGGTTATGAAAGTTTCCTGGTAGTTTTCTTTGAGAAGTTGGAAATTTACAGGATATTTCACTCAAAATACAGGCCCTAAGCAAAAAAATTAGATTTTAAATAACGACAAATTTAAAATATCGAGAATTATTGCTTAGAAAGTTCAAATATCGATATCGATAATTATGATTTTTTATTTTTCTTTCATATTGGTTATGGAAGTTTCCTGGGAATTTGCTTTGGGGAATTGAAAGGATATTTCCCTAAAAAAAAACTGGCCCAAGCAAAGATATTAGATTTAAAACATCGACAAATTTAAAATAATTATTATGTGTTATTTGTCTTTCATATTGGTTATGGAAGTTCCCTACGAATTTTGGTTCAGAAATTGGAAATATATTTTCCTTAAAATACCGGCCCAAGCAAAAAGATTCGATTTAAAGTATCGACAAAGTTAAAGTTAAAATATCGATATCGATAATTATTATTTCTTATGTCTTTTTCCTCCTATTATATTTTAAACATCTCTGACTAAAAATGAATATCGATGTATAAAATATCGATTTATTTATCGATTGATGTACCGACTTTCGATACTTTCTACTATCCGTTTATAGCTATAATTGTGCTAAAAATGACATCAAAGAGAATTTCGGTGTATCGCTTATAAACTCAAAAATCGATTTATTTATCTATCTTTCCAATTAATTATACAAAATCAATAGAATATCGATATCGAAATTATACTTATACTGATAAATTGGAAGGAAGCAAAGAAATTAGATTTGAAATATCGAAAATGGTTGCTTAGAAAGTTAAAATAACGATATCGATAGTTATTTTTTAGTTTTCTTTTTTCCGATTATATTTTAAACATCTCCGACTTAAAAATATCGAATAGAAACTCAAAAATCGATTTATTTATCTGTCTTCCCAATGAAATATAAAAAATCAATAACATATCGATATCGCAATTGTGCCTCATGCTGATATAATTGTTGTGAAAACGGCATGAATATGCGAATTTAAGGCATTTAGTATACAAGTCGGAATAACATTAACGGAACTGTCCTTTCTATATGTCCCCATTTGCTCCGTTGGCCTCGCTTCAGTGCCGCCATGTGTCCTCTGCTCCATTTCGTTTGCCCGTGACTAATTCCATTATTTTTTCCAACCAAAAAGGAACACTTTATGGACGCTGCAAGCGGGAGGGCATTGAGCTGTCGCGTTCGAATCCAACGCCCTGGTCCGAGGATGCCATGAACGAGGCCCTCAACTCTGTGCGGTGAGTATTTGAGTGTGTGTGTGAAATACTTCCGTTCAATTAAGCCTCTAATCACCGCATCCTCCAACAGTGTCGGCCAAATGTCCATCAACCAGGCGGCCATTCACTACAACCTGCCCTACAGCTCGCTCTACGGCCGCTTCAAGCGTGGCAAATACGATGTGGTGGCCAATACGAGTGGCGTGGCGCTGCTCAACACCTCGGGCAATACCACCGGCAGCATTGAGATTATCGAGCACAGTCAGGAGAACTCGGTACGTATACTAGCCATACGCTATGGCGGCAGCTTAATGGCCGCAAAGCCTGGCTCGCAAAATACCTTTGACTGTTTCGGTTTGTTTTTTGAGCAAAGATTAAACGTTTTTGAAATTTTGATTTTATTAAAAGAGCGTAAAATAGTTGCTTCACTAAGAAAATCATAGGTACAGCAAAGATGAAGAGAAATAAAGTGTTATTTGCGAGCCTTGGCTGATAATGCAAATTAAAAAACAAAACATTCAAATTTGTCTAAATTGGTTAATGTTTATTTTTATGATTTTATTCCCAAAGATTTTTCATTTTTATTGCAATTTTTAACATGAACACAAAGAAAAAAACGGTCAAAGAACCTTGTAATGAAATTTCCAATTCAATAACTTACAATAAATATTTAATTTAAATATAAAAGCATTACAAAATGAAATACAATATAAGAGATGTGAAAAAATTTATTCTCAGCACAAATTTTTGTGCTTTTATAATAAAAAAATGAATATAATATGAATTGATGTATTGCTTTAGAAAATATCTTAACATATAAATTCATATTATAGTCATTTTCATATTATTAGAAAAATTAAAACAATTTTTAAATACTCGAATCGATAATTGACTGAAATAAAAAAAAATCGATGTTATCCATATTGAAATCGATTTTTTCAACTCTAATTTATAGAGAAATGAAAAGTCTGATATTATATATAGAAAAAATGAGAACTCCCAATATAATGTAAAAAAAATCTTAGTTTAATATTTAGAAAATTGAAATATCAATAAATATTAAATTGATCGATTATTCCGATGTATTAAATAGCAAATCGATTTATCGTTTCGACATCGCCACGTTAAAATATGCGTCAAATATCAATATAGTTTCGCTAGCTCAATTAATCAAGTTGCATTACCATCCACCACACAAGTATTTATAATTTGAAACCCCACAAACAACCTCACTACCCCACCAACTCAACAAATGCCAAGCTTTGACTAACCGATATAATCAATCTATATTTATGCAAAGTTGCACATGTTGCAGCAACAGTTCCCGTACAGCCCGTCGCCTCATCCGCCAACGCCGCAACATCACAGCACGCCGCAGCACCACAGCTCGGCGCAGGGGCCGCCGACGCCGCAGCACATGCAGCAGCAACAACACGTGGTGCATATGCAACAGCAGTCGCCCCATCCGGGTCACCATCCGCAGCACATGCAGCAGGATGTGGTCACATCGAGCAGCCAGGTGGTGCACAGCCAACAGCAGCAGCAGCAGCAGCAGCTTCAGCAGATCTATCAGCACCACGGGACGCCGGAGCGTAGTTGAGAATCACTGCATGCTGCGGCTTTAATGGGCAGCACCGGCGGAGGAGGAGGAGGAGGAGCTAGCACTAGTGGCAGCGCGGCGGCCACCAGCTCACCCTTTGCCAGCATATCGGCGCTGGTCAGCGGACAGAGCAGCAGTGTCCCACCGCCACCACCACCGTCGGCGTCCGTTGCGGCGGCAACAGCAACTGGCACCAGCAAGCGCAAGAAAGCCACCAAGCAAAAGCGTTGAGAGCAGGATCAACGGCAGCATGAGGAGAATGAGGAGCCAGAAACCATTGCCGGCGTGGCCAGGGCCGAGGACATCAAGTTTAGATTTAATTGCAGGCACTGGAAGCGCAAGCTGAGGCAGTTTCATTTGTTATTGTCGAAAAACCAGCGGCAGCGGCAGCAGCAGTAGCGCGTAGTCAGTCAGTTGGACACAAGAGACAGACACACCTCCCGAGGATCTAACCAATCACAAAAAGAAACACCTTTGAACTACATATATGGACATTAATTACACAATCGAGATGTGTATAAAATGTATATATTTAACGAGAATATGCTTTATCTAAATTAATACGGAACATAAGTAGTAAAATAGGAATTAGGTTCGCAAAGTCCCTTTGTCCTAGCCAGTAAGATGAAAAGGATGGTAGAGAGGAGAGAAAAATATAGATATTTAGACGGATAAAATAGGGCGTAAGAGGAAAATGAATTTTTGCTTTATGCCTAAACTCGAAAAAGAATATGAATATTCGTTGCGGGCTAAGCAGTTTTAAGAGCACTTTGTTATGGACATATAAAAACAACTATATATATATCTATATATATATTTATATCTGGGACTCTCGTGATTATTTAAAGAGCTACGTTTTGAGCTACGTTTTGTTATAATTTACTTCTTAGTGTGAGACTGAAAGTGCGCCTAAAACTGTCTACAAAATCAAGCCCAAAACCATAAAACACACATACAACCCATGAAGAATCAAATGCTTTATTATATCCATTACATTATTTGAAACGGGAGAAAAGAGTAAAAGGATAATATACCTTAAGGTAGAATTAAACCAACCAAATTATCAAGGTTCTAGCTTAAACTCATTAGCTCTAAACCGCAAAGAAAGTTATTTGAATTTAAAAAAGAAACAGAAGGGCGTCCTGAAGCAAACTAACTTGATTTTATTTGATTTCACAACTGAATTCATGATATGTAATGTAGCCAATAAATAAGCGTAGATCTTGAAGGAAACCTGGAATGAAGAAATTGTATTTTTATAGAAATCAGGAACAAAAAACAAGTAGCAGAACCCGCGAAACTAAAACTTCAAGTGTTAATGTTAAGCTCCAAAATAATGTCTTTTTCGAAATTACATTAAAAACAAAAACCAAGCAAGTGTAAGAGAAATCAATCAATAAAGCAACCATATTATAGATGGATACCCACGAGAAACGAGAAATATGAAATGAAAGTAATACAAAGAACCCCTCTTTCTTTATATATAGCAACAACTTGATCCAGTTTAAATAATTGCAAATAAATCAAAGACCGTCAAATGAGAAAGAGAAAAATTACATTCAAAATTTTTGAAAAACTAGACAAAAAAAAGAAACAAAAAAAAAATAAAATGTAAAATAGCTTCCATTAGAGCGTATTCTACACATATTTAGGAATCGATAAAAAAAAACTAAGAACGGAAAACGGATACACACACAAAAACCCATCTGAAGTTACTTCAACTATTTTTGGTTTCATCTCAACTATATAAAAGTGTCCAAGAAGAAGAAAGATTTTAGAATTTTGTAAATACATTCAAACTAGTTTAGTTTCCTTAGATTTCTTTAGTTGAGCTAAGCGAAGAAGGGAATAGGTATATATATAAATATATATCTGAAATTAAAACAGAATCGAAATGTTGCAAATTAATTTATTTTAGCGTTATAGACCCGTAGAACTGAATGCAATATGCTTACCTTAAACTCAACCTTTAATTTAATTTTTAATTCTATTCCTATTATCTTTAGTTGGATTCATTATAGCGTTTTTATATAGCTAAACCTGTATATCATTGTAAATTAATTAAAGCATACGAAGTAGCCTACAAGAGTTATATTAAATCAACAATACAAAAACAAAAACAAACAACAAATATCATTATAACCTTGTTAAAATTGTCGCAAGAGCAATTAAAAAATGAACCCAGCTAAAAGGAAGTTGAAGAAGAACAAGAATCGAGAATCGAAAATCGAAAATGAAGGCAAATCGCAGAAGATTTAAATAATAATAACAAATATTACATTTACAATTTTAAGCTAAACTAAATGTGTAAGAGTAAACTTTAACCACACAATATTATAGCACATTTTGGATTATCAAATATGCATATACAGCAAAAAATATCTACTATAAACCGTACATGTAAAGGTAAACCCAAAAAAGGACAAGAAGAAAAAAAAACACAGAAAGAAACAATCTATGTAACAGCCGAAATTAGCGAAAAAACAACCCATGTAATAAACAAACAACAACATTTAATGTAATATTGGTATAACGTAATTTTTAAAGTGAGGTACTATAAATAAAAATTATTAAATAATATAAAAAGTAATGGTTTCTTTTATCTTAAAAACTGATTTATAAAATTCTTTATTGATTTCCCAAAGAGTGCGTTCTATCTATGTCCGTCTGCCGCTTCGTGCGTTGTAATACGTATCCTTAAAGTTCAGATAATCGTTCATGTTGAAAACTTGAAAATATAGCTCAAAAGGGTATTCAAATCACTGCATACTTTCAGACTGCAATCGATATACATACGATACAAGGTGCGTTCCGAAGTAAACAGGACTTTTTAAATAATAACAGAACAAATGGTTTTTTCGGCATAATAAATTTTTTTACTCCTGCTTCAATACAGCTTTTTGCACGGTCCAAAATCGGTCGGATTATATGCACTTCTTAATTGTCAGTCAATTTGTGCGGAACAAATTGTGCTCAAACCGTGAGCCCAAATGTTTGACAAAAATGCGAAAAATCGATGTTTTGGAGATGTTCAATTTCATTTTACGAATTTCAATGATGCTTTTCGATGAACTCACGCACAGTTTTGATGGAATTCTCGGTGACCACAAATTTTGATTAGCTCACATTTTTGTCGTCATTTTATGTAAACTATAGATCCCGCCATGAACAATAATGCGTGGAATAGTCGAATCCAGGAGTTAAAAGGGCGAATACAGTCCTAATGGATGTGATAGAGGCAAATACAATATTTTGAATGTTAAGCAAATACATTAATTTGGATTAAAGAGGCCTGGAACGAAAAAGTAAAATAAAAAACAAGTAAGAAAGCTACAGTCGTTCGTGAACGACTGTTATATACCCTGTA
>JAEIHY010007051.1:0-11711 GCA_018904565.1 Drosophila tsacasi | reverse complement strand
AGGCCTTAAATTATATGCCGCTTTCACTGGCATTTAGGGATTATTCACACTGATTTTCCCGCAGTGCAATGAGTTTCCCGGGGCCAGGCGGTGACTTGTGCTGGGCACACTTTCATGTCCACATCCGCGTCCGCGTCCGCGTCCATGTCCTCATCCTCTTCTACTGCCGCCACCTCCATCGACAGTTGGACTTTTCAGCTTTTGCCATTTCGGGCGTTTTCCAGGGGCTGGCGTTTTTCGGCTGCCTGGGCGTTTTGTTTGCATAAGGCGTCGCGGTGCGGTGAGGCGGTGGAGTGGGGCGGAGCGGGGCGGAGCGGAGCGGCGAGGGACGGTACCGGCGGGGTGTGGTTCAATTAGCCGTCCTCTCAGGCCGCCCCAGCTGCCTCGATTGCAGCAGCCCAGATGCAACAGTTCGGGCGGCGCAGCTTCCAGCTGTGGGAGGGCGGCGTGGCACGGGTTAATCTCGGGGAAGAATGCCTGGGGTACATGTACATATATGTAGAGTGGGGCAGTCATAGGTGGTGGCCATGCATTGGCGTTGGACTTCCCCCAGAGTTACGTAAT
Source organism: Drosophila tsacasi (assembly GCA_018904565.1). Lineage (NCBI taxonomy): Eukaryota > Metazoa > Arthropoda > Insecta > Diptera > Drosophilidae > Drosophila > Drosophila tsacasi. Next base: position 11,147 of record JAEIHY010007051.1, on the reverse strand, counting down.
ATTACGCGACAGGCTACTGAATTTTATCGCAACGCCCTTTTTGGTCAGGTTTAACCTTGAACTTGAAGATTTTGCAACTTTTAATTGGATGATGAGCAGGTCTTTAATTATTTTAAATTAAAGGTAAGAGATGATCGAGAATTATGACTTAAAATTGTAAAGGGGAATATTTAAAATCTAATAAATTCTAATTTGTATTGAATATATGTATTTATAGGCTGTTGTGTAAAGAAAAAGCACTCATGTTTAAGTAAGGCAAAAGCATGTATTTTTGGGAACCCCTTCATATTATGTTGTCTTATAAATTTGCCTTAACAATTTTTAAATAATTCTTCAAACTATTTAGAAATAAAAATACAGGGAAAATCACGAGGTATACATATAAGAATGAATATGTTTATATATATTCGAAAACATCACCCACCAATTTATTAGATTTCCTTTTCCAAGTACATTATATACATAAAGTACATTTTTAAATTTTTAAATCATTATAAATCATTATTATTATTTTTTGTAACTCATTATGTACACAAATTTTGAACAAATATATGAATTAAAAATATATTTATTTCATTTATTTATTTCCTAAATAGTTACCCAACATTAAAAGAAGAGCAAAGTATTTGAAAGTGCTTTCTTAAATATATTCCTAAGGCAGGTTTTTATAATTTACAAAAATGTGAATTTATTAAAATAAATTAAGGCCATAGAAATGGGCTCATTTGAGGCATACTTTGTTACCAGTTTACAGGTATAAAAAATGGATTCGAAGGTTCCTTAATTGCTTATCCTGGACATATACATATTTTGTTATATCTTCTAATTGATTTCCAGAAACCATTATAAAATTTAAAAAAATTCCAAAAATTCAAAATTTTACATTACAATAAAAACTAACAAAGATCTTTATATAGAAAACAAAGTCCGAACCCGAATCGATTGTGTCGCCTTAGTCTACTTTCAGGGGGGAAGCTTGGGTGACAATGCGCTGCAGCAACCAACCCCTCTAGCTTTCCACATCTCCAAAAGTACGACCAAGTTTAAATACTTTTCCGAAAGACTGACTAAATTTGGTTTCGTTAATTCGGTTCTTGCTAAAAAGGGGAAAACACATGAATAACAAGCAGGTCCAAGGCAGGGTAAGGTAAAGAAACTAAGCCCCCACCCACCCAGTGACGACTCCCTTTCGGTTAAGCCCTGATAACGGCGGGCGATAAGCCGAAAACTGGAAATGGAAAACAATTTGTCATTTTGCTGAGCGCGTAGAATTCCGCTTTCTTCCTTTTTTTTGTGTTCTTGTTCTCTCCTTTTCGTACTTTTCCGCCGATTTTTAGCAGAGTTCCTGGAAAACAACAACAACAACATTTAATTTAAGAAAAACACAGAAATGCTGGCTGCATTTTCTGCTTTAGCACGCGATGGGAGCGAGCGAGAGGGCGAGAGCGAGCGAGATGGCAACAGGGCACGTGTCGCACTGTGTGTCTGCCTAACCGTCTCGCTCGCACAGCGGCCATCGCTCTAATTATAGGTTAGGGCGCTGCGAGCGAAAGACAATGCTGCCATTGGCCAGCGCACACAGCGAGAGAGGGGGCCGGAACAACGGGAACTGGTTTTTCCAGCCTTCCGTTTTTATGAATGAACAACGGGGAACACGACGCGCGAGAGAGACACGCTGCGCGGTGGTGGCTGGCTGGTGCCGTGCGCGCTGTCTCTACGCTTGTCTCGCTCGCACATGCCACCCTTGGATGGGGGGGATCACTCACCGGATGGGCTCTGCAACCATCTCGCTCTCGCCTTCGCTCTGGCTCCGGCCGTGGCTGTGGCTCTCCCCGAAGCCAGCAGCGGCGACTGCGGCGGCAACGGCGACGTCGACGAGCGGCCAAGCTTTTTGTTCGCGTGAAACAGTTGCAAGCCTTTGAACGATCAGCGACGACGGCGTTACTTTTGGCGCGGATACAGCAGCGAAGCGACACTTTTCCGTTGGCCCTCGCAGGCGCCTCCTGTCTCAAAAACAAGCAACAGAAACATAAACATAAACAGAAGCCGAAGCGGACAGAGCGACACAAAGCAAACAAACAAAAACAAGAGCATAATCCGAGCATTAAGAAGCATAAGTCGGCGACACCGGTGGCCCCCTCCCGTGAATTTTTTGGTTCGACATTCCTTTGATTTTTGATCGCTTACAATTCAACCTTTTGTTTTTTTTTGCCTGTGTTCCTTTCAACGAGTAAATAATAAAAACCGAAAATCTAATTAAATCCATAAATATCAATCCAGAAATTGAGCAAACGAAAAGCAAACGCAAACGGAAAAAGCAAAATCGAAGCCTCTCCAGTGACAATAAGAGCAGGAAAAAGAGACCCAGCCGACGGCCTAGCAAGAAATAAATAATAAAACATAAACGTAAATAAACAAAACAAGAGTAAAAAACAAAAAAATACAAGAAAGTGTTTCAAAAAAGCCAAGCCGACGGCTTCAAGATACAGTTTTTTAGATACAGATACAGTTACAGTCACAGATACGGATACATCTGAAGCGCTGCTGCTGGGACTTGATCCTTTTTTGTTTTTTTCTGTGTGCGTATGTGTGTGCCGTGCCGTGCTTGTGTGCCTGCCAATCCATGTCCCCCTCTCTGTTTCTCCCCCAACCACCAACCAGTGCGAGTGTCCTGCGACAGCTAAAAAAACAACAACAGCAACCACAACAACAACAACAAGTCCAAACTATTTGAACAAAATCTCGAAAAAAAACATAAAAAAAACAAAAATATATATAAAAAACAGAGCAAAGACATCATCATTGTGCGCCTCAAGTTGACAGCACCGCAAGCGATAACTGCAACGGCCGCATCAGCAGCAGCAGCAACAGCAGCAGCAGCAGCAGCAACAGCAGCCGCAACAGCAGCAGCAGCAGCAGCAGCAACAGCCACATCCGCAACAACGATGCTCACGGACATGACACCGACGGCCGGCCAGCTCTACGGCTCCCAGATCCCGGCCATGGGCATGAACATCTCGAACATTGCCACACACTTGCAGAAGCCACAAGTTAATCCGGTAAGTCAGCCACCCCGGAGATCGATATCTCGTATCTGAGAGGATGCAAAGGTATCTTATAGGGCAATCACTTAAGATACACATTCGAATTTGTCACTAAAAATTATATACAACAAAATATTGCTGTCGAATGGTAAGCTACCAAAGAATATCTCAAACTTTTCAAAGGACTATGGGTTCAAAAGTATCTTATAGGACAGGCCAAGCTATGGATGGGTGTAACTAGATACAAAGAGGTATTCCTCTCATGGAAGTAACTAAAGTTCACAGGAATATATTCAACAATTGGAGGCATAAAAGGAAATCTAACTAAAGCAACTATCTTTCGGTGCATTGAAACCTTTGAAATGCTATTAAAATTGTATAAACATGCATTTGAAGTCATTAGGTTCAATATACGACTCTTTTATACATACAAATACATTAAGTTATATGTATAATTTATAACATAAATATATAAATATAAAGTACTTCAAGCAGATCTTTGCTAAAGTTTCTGAGGGTTTTAACTGATAATTCAAGCTTTATAAATTAATAAAATGACATTGTTGATTTAATTAAAATATTGAATAAAAACAAATCAAATGTGTAATCCTACTTGGGAATTTTAAACAGAGAGTGCTTTAAAAATATAGAAAACATTTTAAAATGAATTTGGCACCAAAGTTCAATGGATCCGATCTAAATATTTATTAATTCAACGATTAGGATACCGAGATTCCGAGGCAAAAATTTAAAGCCTGATTCTCGGTAGGAAATATATTGAAGAAAAATCCAATGCCAATTCTGTAAAAAAAGCCTTTGCTACATATGGTATCTATGTTTCGTTATATTTGGACCAAATTAAACTCATATATTATATAACAAAGTAGAACTGCAAAATCTGCAATAAAATTAATTTGTAAAACTATCAAATATTATTCAGAAAATGTAGATAGATATATAGTATGTACAAAGATTTTAATTTCGATTCTTCTCTTGGGAACTTCTTCTCATAACAGGATTAGATATCAAGTATCTTGCAATGCTCACAAACATTGTTTAGTATAGTATTTTCTTTTATGATAAATTTAGCTCTCATATACGGTTACTTCTATAGCTTTCTATTGATAAATTCAGCTCTCTGATACAATTACTTATTAGTGGTTAATAGACACATTCTGCACTACAAATATGCATTGGGTAACCCCAAAAGGTGGCAAGTAACTCTTATGGTTCAGTCATAGAAATAGTAAGTGCCTCGAATTACACCCACTTGGCAGAGACCGAAACTGAAACCGATACCGATACGGATACAGAAACGTATCTGAAAGATACACACACACACACACGTGTATGATCTCACTGCGGACAACAAGTGCGCCGGCGGGCAGGCCTTCAACTCTGACTCAACTCTCCGGTTAGTCATGATTTGATGAATGCATCCCACAGATACGGCACATACTCGAGCAGATCGCAGCATAAATCATTCCTCGACGGGAATGAGCGTGGCGAATGAATGCCAGCGCTGGCCTGCTCTTGTCCCACTCAGCCCAGCCGCTCCAAAAGTATCTTACCGATACTATGTACACATTTGCGATTTAATTCGGTGGATAGACCCACTTACACGGCATTAGCTTTGACAATGGCAGCAATAAACAAACACACACAGTTGTGGCGCCGCGCTATACGGATGCGGAAACGGCTCGACATTGGGATCGGGATTGGAATTGGGATTCTCGAATTCGCATCCCGGGAATATTCACGGTAGCGCACACCTTTTGTCAGCCGCTCAGCTGGACTCCCTTTTGTCTGCCCGCAGAGTCGATGATTGAGCCGGGTATGCGAGTATCTAATGCCTGGCCGTGAGAGATACAAAGATACGTGTGTGCGTGTATCTGTACATATATGTTGCTGCAAATCGATTGGATGCGGCTCGTTCGGTGTGCAAACGAATTTGTACGCTACGGCTTAAGAGATACGCACAGGCCGCAGATACAGAGATACTCGGCGCGAACGAGATACAGATACAAGGCCAGGTAGGCGCCGTTTTTCGGGCTCAAATCAATTATTCAGGCTCACTCGAGGTGTGAACCTAACGATGGAATGATGCGAGTCTAGGATTTGCCTCTGCCCTTATTATTATGATTGTTTTTTCCTGACTCTGCAGATCGTATTTCCACACAGCCTTTGACTTTTCGACATATATATCTATATATCATATATATCGCCCATTGTGTGGCGGCGGAAGCGAACACTTAAAGGCTAAATCGCAACAGCAGCCACATCAAAATAATGATCTTCTGGCCCCGATCTTTGCCGAATTCGCTCATCAATTTTTCAGCCTTTGATCTGGTCCGAAACTAAGACAGATTTCCGCTAATGATCACTGATCATTGATCACAGACTGGCTCCGGGGGTCCCATGCTCTCGATTTCAATTCGATTTTCAATTAGCTTTTTGGGGGTTGTGTAAGTCCCTAGTGTTGCTAAAATATCTTGTAATACTACGCATAATGTCTGTATTTGGCATGGGGTCTTTGAAAATGAAATAAATGGTAGTAAAAGTATCTTTTAAAGAACTAACTATACCTGAAAGGTTATTTTTATCTTCAGAAAACTCAATAATTACACCCAACTGCTAAGGTTTTGGGAAACTTAAAATAAATCATATAAAAAACATTAAATCCCTCTTCAAATTATCTATATTTTCCAATTTAAACCCCATTCTATTATTTTATATTGTACAATATCATTTAATATTGTGCATTACGAAAGTATTTATCATCAGATTGTGGCATGAGGTCTCTGCAAATCAAATAAATCATATTAAAAGTATCTTTCAAGAAGTATCTTCAGAAAACTCAAGAAATAATTATGCCAAACTGCTAAAGGTTTTGGGAAACTTCAAATCACTTTATAAGAAACATAAGATCCCTCTTAAAATTGTCTATATTTTCCAATTAAACACTCATTTTCTGTAGTCACTTTGTTGGCCAAGTTTCGCCAATCAACTGGGCTTTGTCCTTGTTGCATGTTTTAAGCGAATTGCATGACACTTTTAATAGAGTCAGCAACGCCGAGTAGGCGCAATGTGATTGAGGCAATATGATTGAGCCGGCCCCAAGTCCCTGGCCCCCAGGTCCCGGTCTCCCCCGAAGACCTGCCAAAGTGCAGACGCCACGCATTTGCGTGCGGCCATAAAAAATGTTTTCAAAACCGCAGAACGAAACGAGCTGAGTTGAGCTGAGCTGAGTCTCGGTCTCGGTGCCGCTTCGTATCTGCATATTGATGGGGCAGAGAGAAACAACAGAGAGAGAGAGAGAGAGGGACAAAGAGCGAGTGGGGACCGACAAACGTTTATTAAAATTAATACCACATCAATCATTTAACAAACGCGCCTGTCGGCCAAGTTCAAAGCGGCCAGCGACTAGACCAAGACTACAGGCCATCGCACATCGCATCTAGACGAAACTCCGGGGCCTGCTTAAGAAAGTTACACATGCGCATTGGTTTTAATTAAAAGCGTTTAAGGCATCACAAAAAAAATATAAGAAAAAGAAATAACAGCAGCAGCAGCAGCAGAAAAGATGATAAATTACCGAGACAAACTGAAATTAACATTTGTGCCTGAAAGAAAAAACACAAACAGAGAACACAGCTTGGGGATCCCAGATCACAGAAAAGCTCAGCCCGGCATCTAGGGATTATTGAAAGCCGCTGTTAAATTATTGAAAATCATGCAACGATCCGCGCCGTTTTCCCATGAGCAGGGCAGGCCAGCAGCGCCCCGTTTCAGCAGCCTCATTTGTTCAGAGTGCGCAGCTCTCGTCGGCATAATCAGCATAACAAAAGGAATTAAGCAATAAAATATTAATGAAAATACACTCGCGCACAAAGCGGTAAGATCGCCGCGTCATTGACTAATTTGTTTGTGGTTCTCCGGCTTCTCCGGCTCCTCCGGCTTCCCTGGCTTCTTTCTCCGCGGCCATCACCAGGCGCCAGAGATCTGGCCGGCGGGGAGTGGCCAGCGGTAGCCGTGACAGGCGCCCCATAGATACTACACCAGGAGAAATTCCCACTTCCCTTGGGAAATCCATCCTAAGTGGATTTAAATAAATATTTTGCAAAGCTTCTAGGGGTAATTCTAGGCAAAAATATGCGAAAATTTCATTTAAATAAGACTTCCATTTACTTGAGAATTTGTAGTTCTTGATTGGAGAATTTGAAAATTTTAAATAAGAATATTCCCTCCATAAAGTATCAATTTAACAGCGTTTCTCTATATATTTCGAACTTAACTATTAATATTTAACTTTGAAATTGTAAAAGAATAACTTATTTTGTTAGAAAGAAAGGTCTTGGGAAACTGTTCTTATTTAAAATCTAATTAAACATAAGCCTTAAAACTTAAAATCATAAATAAATAAATAAATTATTTTGGCAGTCTAAAATACAAATTATTTACCTTAAAATAATGATAATCTCTTCTCTTAAAAATATTTCTCAACTTTCCTAGAAAGAATTCCAATTGATTCAATTAAAAATCAAAGAACAGACTAACTGGCATTTTCTGGCTAAACCCTAAAACCTAATTAAAGTTTATATTATTATTATTCATATTAACCCTTCTTTGATTTTGAATACCCCGTTTTCTCTTAGTGTTCTCACCTCCCTTGGCTGCTCGACATATTTACTTAATATGATTTGGCTTAATGAATGCGCCTTGGCTTTGTGTCTGTCCCTTTGCTACCCTGTAGCCCTTCCTGTCCCCTCTTTTTTTCCATTTTTTTCCTGTATTCCCTTTTTCCTAGTCTGGGCATTTTTCACCTTTTTGACAAAGGCTGAGCCCGACGCAATTAACTTGCGTCATTTGGAAAATTAGTTGGCATGATGCTGCAGAAAGGCAGTGGGAAGAGAGCCAGGAGAGCGGGAGAGCGGCGGCGGCACAAGGTCGCTGTTCAAAAGCGCCGCTTGAAAAGCATTTTTCAATTTGGTTTTTCCTTTAGTGTTCTTTTTTTTGTATTTTTCTTTTTTTCAATTACAAAGACCACGCACCAAAAATTCGTGTATGGACTCCTCTGACTTGCAGAAAAACCTTGTTTTTTAGGGGCAATCTGTCAGCTCGTCACTGGGTGAGAACACGCTGCGTATACGCAACGCTCGAAGCCACACCAATTTGCATAGAAAAATGGAAAAATTATGGAAAAACTGAAACTGGAAAGAAGGACCCTGACCAGAATTCTCGATCGAATCGCAAAAAGCGACAAATAACTCAATAGAATTCATAAAGTGGCAGGTGATTTACATATATCAATGGGAGGCAGATATTTGTAGTATATACATATATATTCCTGCAATTTATTAACTAATTTCTTCTCTTTATATTTATTTTAATATCTAAAAAGTTTTCTTAACAAAAAAAAAAACATTTTTATGAAGCCAAAGGTTTGCCTTTTTCTGGAAACTATAAACTGACATATTTGCCGGCTTAGGGAATACTTTGAGCTCCGCTGTTAAATGCTTTTTAAAATATAACCCTCCTGGTTGGGTGAGGCTAGCACGCCCCTAGGGTTCAGCCTGGATAATTGAGATTACAACACGTGTTAACTGCCATTCAAGTACCGCTCCCCGCTCCCCGCTCGACAATGTAATAAACAATTTAAATGCCAAATAGAATTTATGCAAATTCATTGCTCGCACTCTCTCGCTCTAAGAATGCTTAAAAAATGCTAAAACTAATTGAATATATTATATATATATAAATTGTGGTTAAATAAAACACATTTCCCCCCTTTCTAATGAATATGAATATGAGTTTGAGTGCTCAGGGGCCGAGTGATTGACGGGACTGGCTGGCTGGCTGACTGACTGGCTGACTGACTGACTGACTGACTGACAGAATGACTGACTGCCGGCCAAGTGCATATTAGATGGTCGGACAATTACCTGCAACAGCAGCACCAACAGCAATCACTCAGTGCACAGCGAGAAATGTGGTTAAGCAGGTATAAATTGAACAGAAAACGAGATCGATTAAGAAAATATCGAACGGATAAAGGAGATGTATTGCTATTGCAATCATGAAAATATCTAGAAGATAAAGAAGATCAGAGCCGTAAATAATCATGCAAATATCTGGAAAATACAGGAGATCAAACCAATGAAGAATATTGCAAGAACTCTAGAAGATCTAAGATGCATTGATTTAGACCTCAAATAACAATGAAAGCATATAAAAGATACACGAGATCAATCACTACAGGAAATATAAATTATCCAAAAGTTAACGAGATCAAGGCCTTATAACAAAATGAAATTAATAAAAAGTTACACAATGTCAATACCCCAAAGAATAATAAATATATTTAAAAGATAAATGAGATTAAACACTTAAATACTAATAAAAATATATCTAAAAAAATTATTAAAAACCTAAAAGAATAATCAAAAATATTTAAAATATGTGCGACATCAGGGCTTATGGAAAGATACAAAAAAGTATTATGAATCTTTCGCTGATTTTTCAAAACTAAATTTCTGTTGAATTTTTAATCTTTGATCTTATATAGTAAATGTTGCTCTATTCTTCCCTGTGTACTGAATGGTCTGAATACGCCTCTAATGAGCCCAAGAGAGAACGGAGGGCCCGAGCTTTACACTTTACCCCTTCGAACATATAAATACCTTCCCCCGGCTGTCTCTGCTCCCCTCCGTTCCATTATCCAGCAACTAATTTGAACTGACATCGAATACGCGGCAGGTGACAACCGCTGACAATTGGTAGGAACCTCCCGATGGAGAGGGCACCCACGCGGACAACCCTCGGTTATTTTCACATTTATCATGTAATACTTAGTATACCGCGAAGTCAGGCCGGGCTTGGTAATTAAATGAAGTGCGGAGATCATTTGTAAAACAAAATTATATAAAAAAGACGAGATAGAAGGTGCCTAAGCGATTTGGCAATTAAATAGAAAGATGTCAGGGGAAATGACTTTGGTATTTATCAGGAAATATTGGGAGTAATGAATAGCAATATAAATATATATAAATAGTAGAATATTTAAAGAAATGAATAGATATTTGTTTGTATAATTTATATAGTTATTTTTTGATATGTAAAGTGTTTCTTATTTTAAGCTTTTAATACAAATTATCAAAAGAAATTTGTACAATTTCTTTTAGCTTTTTAAAGACCTTCAAAAGATTCAAATTTAACGCGAATTTTCACCATTTTATAGTCACAATTTCTCTTCGCTGCCTTCACTGTTCCGCTTAACCCTTTTTGCTGCTAACCAGACCCTTTCCATTTTGGGTTAATCAAAAGCCCTCGAAGGAAAAGAAAAGCGGGGTTAACTGAACGCTTAGGTTTCAAAGGGGCAATTTTCATCTGCTTTTCGCGGGCCAAGTGCAAAAGCGACGATTGCACAAGCCGCAAAACAATAACTTGTTATAAATTTTGTTGACACGAAGTCAAAGCGTTTGAGCAGCGTTGATTTGAATGCAAGTTCATGAGTTAATCAATTTTAATGCCCGGCACGGCATCGGCATCGATCGATGCCAGAGATACTCGGATACTCGGATACCCAGATACTCGGATACTTGCCTTGCCTTTGCCCCCGATAGCCGTGTTTCCCCCTCCATGGGCAATCAATCGATCCAGCCTCGCCTCGAACAGCATCGAATTGTTTGATCGTGTTGTAAATTTCTGCTCATACTCGAGTAAAGTATTTTCAACTTGGTGACGGCAATGGCTCTGGCTTTCTGCCTGGCTGGCCGGCCTTATACGGACCGCGGACTCCAACTCCGACTCCGACTTCGACTTGGAGTCGATCCGGCCAAGACATTATTTATTTATATGTATTTTTTATAAAGCCTTGTATAACTTGATAAAAACAACAGCCACGGCAACAGCAACGAGCCATGGTGCTTCGGAGCGAGCACAAGATTGGGTTACGTTTAAAAGTTTTGTGCGCTTGCAGAATGAAATGATTTATGGTCTGAATTACAGATAATTGTGATAATCATACCGAAAAGGTTCGGGCGCAGTTCGCATTCGCAGATATTTTGAGAGAGCGAGAAGTGGCTGGGTTTCTTTTTTTTTATT
>JAEIHY010007036.1:0-17576 GCA_018904565.1 Drosophila tsacasi | reverse complement strand
AATCCGCCACTCCGTCACTCGCAATTTGCATTTTTCGCACGGGCATTGTCCGCCCAGAAAAACGGCACTCTTATAGCCACCCCTGGTGGGGTGCAGGGAAATCGGTGGCGCGGTGGGTGGTGGTGCTCCGGGGGTGTTCCGGGTGCCGGCGACGGCAACAATGTTGATTGTCTGCTAAAGAGCATAAAGTCGTAATGGAGTGAAGGCAGATAAACATAAAAATAGCATAGAATTGTGGGCACACAAAGGCGGAGGCACAGACGACTCAAGAAATGCGAAAGGAAATGGAAAAGCCAAGCTTGTAGAATGGAAAGTGCACGCGTACGCGCGAATGTTATGGCCAATCACTTTATTTCACTTGTTTTCAATTTTCTTTAGCGCTTTACGTTCACGCTGGCCTCCACCTTTTCCTTTTCTTTTTACCAGCTAGTCTCAGTTTTTTTGAGGGGCTGAAATCACGTAGAGGTCATGCTAATCAATGCGACAGATGCCAAAACGATTCCGTCTTTATATGGAACAACGAGGGATTACACTGGGAAATAGTAGATGTATTACTAAAAACCGAAACCAGAAATCAATACGATAAGATCGTTATAAGAAAGATATCTTAGTTTTATTATAGTCACAGTATCGGAGAATCAGTAAGAAACAGTACTTGATTTTTATTACATAAATATAAGAGGTAGAATTAATAACTGTTTAGAAGCATTAGCTCACACCAGAAGGCAGGAACACATTGGAAATATAGAGATTCCGTTTTTTATATAAATTCTTTAGTTACGACGTTCTGTCTAAGGGCATGTACCAGAACAACTCCTGAACTCCTACTTGCGATGGCAACATTTCCCTCCGTGTACCACCGCACCTCAGCCCACCATTCTTCCTCCCCGGATCCCCACCAGATTAACCACCAGCTCGACCACAAAAACCATCGAATAATTGAGTCATCAAATGTTTGGCGCACCCTTTTACTTTTGGCTGCCTTTTGCCACCGCTTTGACAATTAACCGAACTATAAAATGTTTAAGTTTGAACACCTGGCTGGTAGAAAAGCGTTTCCCCGCCAAAACTGGTGAATGGGGGGGGGGGTCACATGCCGAAAATATACACACACCCGCAGAAGCACACAAGCAGCCAGACAGGCAGACACACACTCGCATACATTTAAGCCAATTAGCATTTATGTGCGACGCTGGCTGGCTAAGCAAAATGCGTTACATTTTCATCAAACGCACGACACTTTGTTTTAATTTGAGCAACCGCACGCACACAAACAGAGGAATACCCACGCACACACGCACACACTCACTGACACAGTGACAGGCTCTGGTTTCGGTCTCGTCACGGTTTACAGATTTCCGTTCCCCAAAGGACCTTGCACGGGATATTACATTGTTTTGGGCAATTCGCTTTTACTGTGATTAATTTAAATGCACCCCCACCAATCGCTGGCACCCTCGCACCCCGTCCTTTGGCGCGCATCACGTGTTTGGGATTCATAAATATATCCTTGAAGCCCCCGAGCCGCAATTTTAAATCGAATTGCCCATAGAAAGTCGCCGGGACAATTAGCCCCCGATGGCAGACAACGCCTAATGTTGCCGTGCTAATGAGGAATACCGTTGGCTCCGGATTTCGGGGCCTTAGCTGTAAGGGAATGGAATTATGGTGCGTCTGGAATTTACAAGGGAAAAATAATGACATATGAATTTTATAGGGGAGTGGAAAAGGGAAAACGGAAGCCAACGAGCACACAAGATACGTCCATAAACTATGATTATAATGAGACATAGCGTTCCAAGCTTTACATTTTACATCTTAATTATGGGAATATAGATATAAGTATTTTTCTAGAATTATAAAAGAATCATTTTAATATAATTCAACCAACAAAGCTAGAGAAATCGTATTTAAAATAGCCTTAATCCTGAATTCCAGGCAACCATATGAAGTTACCTCTTTAAATCTTAATAAATGATTATTTCTTGGTGTAAGACCAGTCTCAATCTGTCAGGCTACCCACATGATGGTGAAATCTATAGGCGCTTTGTGCAATTACCGAAATGCATTTGAGCCTGGTCATCCGCTGCGTTTTCTCACCTCACAGGAGTAAATTAAACCAATTTTCAGCCACTGGAAATCAAAAGGAAAGGGGGACCAGGTGTGTGCGTACTCGTTCACATGCCGAGAGAGCATTACCTATCTGCTCCAGCGTGTGCTAGTGCGTGTGGGTTTTGGGTTTCGAGAGTGGAGTATGCGTGCAGGAACATATATGATCATGCATCATAATCCGAAACCCAAGGCACACGCACTCACTCGCACCCACACAGATACACATCAGTTGCTTTGTAATTAATTACTTCACACATTGACGCCGGCCAGTTCGGGTGCGGGTATTCCCAACAACAGGCAACACAAACGTAAAGTTTACTCTCTGATTCCGACCGATGGTGCCACTACACTAGAAATAAGCAGGTCCTTGTTTAGTCCTTTCTAAGAAAATTGGTTAAGTTTCAGTTTTACAGAAGTGTTTATTCAAAAAAGATAATTTAAATTTTTCTCTTCAGTGTATTTCGGTCGCTTTTGTTGCTGTTGCCGCTCATGCTAACTAATATTGTTACCAGCTTTTTGGATAGTTAGCTGCATGTTTGGTTAGCTGCTTCTGCCACCGCCACCGCCGCCGCTGCTGTTGCTGCTTCTCTGTTGCTCGTATCGTAAATTATGTGCCATTTATGCGGCATTGGCTTGAAATGGAAATTTGTCCCATTTGTTGCTCGGCGAGACACTTGAGTATTCATAAGGGAGCCCCCGGCCTGTTGTTTGGCATTGATTTATGGGACCGAGTAAATTTGGCTAAATATTAAATGAAACGTTAAGCCCGAAAGGCTTTCGCTGGGCCGCTGTGCAGAGGTAGACGGTTTGGGGTGTGAACCCCAAGAAGGATGCATTTCGGTGACGGGTCAGCTTTCATTTGACTTATAATTGGGGATAGCCGCTTTTGAACCCAGCCCACCACTCGCTCGGCCTGCTCTTGTTAGCCAAATAATGATGGCCCCAATTAAGCCAACAAAAGTTTCGCCAGCAACTCGTCAGAGCCTGCAATTATACGCGCAGGGAAATTAAGTTAGCGCCTGCGACTTGAGCTGCATTGCCTTGCACTTGCGTCAGTCCAAGAAATTATGTAAAATATGCTCGCAGCGGCAGCTGTGTAAGGTGAGAGGTTTGTTTGGCTGTTTGTTTTAGCCCGTTGTTGCTGCTATTTTTAATGAGCCAGAGTTGAAGAAAAGGCCTGATTATGGGGCTAGGGGCAGAAGAGAGACTGTCGACTTGTAAGTGGCTTAATTATGAGTTGAAATTAGTTTTGCGTTATCCCTTCGCAGGGGTGCAAGACGTTCTTTAATTAAGGTCAATAATAATAGTATTATTATTATTTTGGTTTTTCTATTTTACGAAATTAATATGCCCTATGAATTATAGTTTAAAACACACAAATGGTATAAAGGTTAAGTCCAGTTCACCCCAGTGCATTACGCATACGCCCTGTGAGCACCGCACATGCGAGATTTCTAATTAAACTTTCATGCGGCTGCAACTTGCCCCGAAAAAGTTACACATTTGATTATGCCGCTGACCAATAAGTGCAATCATGTTGCAGCGGCAACAGCAATTAACTAACGGTCGGATTTCGGCGAGGGGAGGGGAGAGCGCGAGAGTGCTGGCTGACCAGCAAACAAACTGTTGGCTTAAACTCAAAAGCGGCAACAATTTATGCGGCGGTGGCAGCGGCAGTGGCAGCAACACCGACTGAACATTTGGTGAATTGCGCGGCCAACAAAACGACCAAAAAACAAAACGACAACATAAACAACTCGCATATGAGCATTTGGCCAGCGCGCTGTGTCCCATCGCCACTTCACGTACATTGTGGTTACCACATTGCAACCGAAACGGCCAACAAATAGGGAACTTTTTCTACAGCGGTTTGCAGCTGGGAAAACCTATTCAAGTCCGTGGTATGCAAACATTTTGAACAAATAGTTAAACAATATTTTGTAGGAATAGTGCTCTACTCAAACTCTATACCGGGTCGAAAGGCATCCGTTCAATTTGAAACTATTCAGCGCTTGTTATGATTGGTCACGTTAGGTATTTTCGATGAGAAAAGCTAATTAGTTCTAGATAAATAACTTTTTAATGGAGTATTTACATATTTTCCTCGATAATAAAATTATCTTCAACATTTTATTAAGCGGTTTAATTTCTACAAAACTTTTTTAATTAAAATTTCTATCATGCTATAGGAACAAGTAAATAAATTTAAAATTTATGAACAGCAATGGCAATTAAGATTCTTGACCCCAACTCTCTGCTCAGGTGTTTCAACTACTTTAAAAAGGCAGCCGTGAAACTGCTCTTCTCTCCTCTCCTCCGCGGCCAGCTGTCTTCAAATGTTCCACCAGAAGTATTTTCACACAGCAATTTTCAGTCTAGTACAAGTGGCAAGCAGCAGCCGCATCAGGAGCTGAAAGAACGAAAACAAAATATGATGTAATTTTACATTCAAGTGAGCGGAAAATATAAATAAGCAGCAGGTGCTCATTTCCTGTTCCAAACATGGCACAGCCAGCACTCTCGTTCAGCTCGCTCGCACAGCTGCCCACCATGTCCCAGGGACCGAATGAGCGAACGGCGAGGGGCGACGCATGCACGTGAACTGTGGCCAAAACACACACACACTTTGAAAAAATATAGAAAAATATCTGAAATGAATACAAACCGAAAAGGAAGTGCAGCCAGACCTTGTGGAATATATATTCCTCATCAGCAACAAAGTTCCAATGTCCGTTGTAAGTCCTTACACTAGCTTCTAGTCTCTAGGATCCATCTTCTTCAAAAAATGATTGGCCTTTCGAAAATGATATATAAAAAAATATGTAACATTCTTTCGAGTGTACACACACGATGGCCGTCCTCGGTTTGTGATTCTTCAGAGGAGAGCTGCGACAAGTTCATTTATATAAATGCCTGGACGTGGGCATAGGGGAATGTGGAGAAGGCGCTTGCCACGCCTACGTTGTAATGAGCCCGGAGCAAAAACTAAACAACTTCAAAGTGGACAAAGGCAATTACTTTGCCAGGTGTCAAGTGTGTGTGTGCGTACGCCGGTGTATGGATGACGACAGGTGAGTCCGCTGAACAGCTACTGGGCCCGGCCAAAGTCTATAATTAACAAATGATTAATTATGCATGACTTTGGCGCCTTCGCTCGTTATCAACACGCCCACATCACTTTCGGGCCGCCCCCATCCCCATCGCTCCCGACGTGTGTTTCCTGTCCATTCCCAGTAGTTGTCCAGAGACTTTTCGTAGCCTTTGATTCATTAACATTTTGGCAATGGGACTCCACAGCCCCTTCCATAAACTCCGACTCCAAGTCGGCTTCCGATTCCGACTGTGACCCCGACTCCGACTCTGACTGCGGCTCCGGGTCTGGATCTGGCTCTGGCTTCTACCTCAATCTAAAACAGACGTAATGGCCTGCGAGGTTTACGATTGCGTCTTGTTTTCCATTTGGCTGTCGGCTTATTTACATAGAACATGAGAACCGGCAGCAGTCTCAGTATAATTTGCATACAATTGCAACAAGTTCCGTAGAGGAGAGACATGTAGCGGAATTAGAGATGGTGACAAGTTTACAAATAAATAAGCATATCTAAGTACTACAATGAAACATAAATAATCAAAGAAGACTGTAATAACTCTAATCGGCAATTTAAAATATTCAGAATTTATATTTTTTGTTTTAAAAAATGTGTTTAGTTTTGATCCATCACTGCCTCACGACTCCATCGCTATGCTGAGGTGTAGACACCGGGAGACACATAATCAACGTACCGCTGGGAAATACAAATATGTACGTTACATGCGGATTGGCCTGAGCTGACACTACCATGTCAGCCAGAAACAAGTCGGGCAAGAGACAGACATTAAACTATGGAGGTTAATTTGACTAGGGCCGCCGTTTGTGCAGATGAATCGCCACGGGCTGACTGGGACACAATGGCGAGCACTCGGCACGTCACTAATGCAACAAGGCTGCAACAAAAGACAAAGGATAAGCTGAAGTATTTGTGCTGCTCCGGGTGAATGCTCGTTTTGAGATCTAACTGGTCCTGCTGCTTGCTCTGGGATCCTATTCTGTGCAGTCGCTATACATACATAGACATATGTGTGCCGGGCAATAAAATGTCTTCCACTTGAAGTCGCAGGCTGGCTCGCTTTAAGGGGCAACGTTGCGTATGCGCAATTATTAAATGCAGCATGAGACCATTTGGCAGTGGAAACACGACGCAAGTGAGCGTAATTGCTGTCAGCCCCTCAACTGTGCAGTACTCCCCGCATTACGAATGTTTTGTCAGTCAGGCTGGCTGTTGATGCTATTAACATTTACTTGTGCCGAGTGAAAAATGCGTGGCAAATGAACCGTGGGAAAGTGAAAAAAAAAAAATGTGAAAACAAGAAAGGGCTTACCTAGAGGGCTCCGAAGCCTAAATACCCCTGAGCTAACGAAATTAATCGGATACAGAAAACTTTACATTACGATAATAAATATATAAATATGCTCCTAAAGCATCTTTAGAAAATAAAAAGGGTTTTGGAGATATTATTTAAAACATAATATGGCAACTGAACGCTCAAAACCACACGTTAAAATAATGAGTTAAGATATCTAACTTTTCTCCTTACCAAACCCAAACTAGTCGGTTGCCAGTGATGTGACCAAATTGCGACTTAAATGCCGCAATCCTTTCAATCATCATTAGTCGTAACCGTATATAGTATGTAGCTTCTGGCTAAATCTATTGTGGCCCGCCACCACGAAAAATGTTTCAGCTCGATTTTAAACAATTTTTCGGCTTCTCGCTCTACATTTACCATGGGATGCAAATCCGATAACAGGCAGCTAAAAAAAGGAAACAAAACGAAGGGATATTCAAAAGGATAATAAAAATCGGCAGCATGCGGCGCAACAACAGCCGCTACACAACCTCGCCGGATGCACTAAAATTGTGAAGGGAATGGGTCCTCTCGCCGGGCAAGGGTTGATTGCTCCCGGGCGCGGGCCAGTAACCAAAACGAACAGATCCAATCCTCCTGGCCACCATTCTGTCCGGCAATGCCTCACTTCAGTTGCCTTGCTGGTGTTGTTGTCCCCGTCCAAGTTAATGTCTGTGTTTCGGTTCCCAAGCACTGAAGAAAATTAATTGCACCGAAATTAAATAAAGAAATCTTAATGAAATATTTAAAAAATTTGAATGTAGTGCATAATAATTACCCGAATTAATTATATTTGATTTAACTTGAGTCAGGTTAATATTCAAATTATCTAAGCCACTTTTCCCGCAGTGCAGCTGTCGCTGCATTTCTGGATGGAACACTAATTTGATTTTTTATACAAATCGACAGATAGAGCGCGCTCTTATTTCGTTATCGAGTTTTGTTTGTTAACGCTTAGCTTGGCGCTTTTTGCACTGGAGTTCCCCTTCACTTTCCGCTACATGGAAAAAAATTTTGATCGTCTCTGCAACGGAGTGTCGACAAAAAATTTGCATTCAATGTCAATTTATGCAAATCCCATTGCCAGACCTTGCAGATACTTGCGGATACGGTCGGCGAAGGACAAGACAAAACTGTGGCCAATTGTCGAGTTATATGCTAATTATCCAGCCATTGCATCTAACCTAAATTTTGCGCGAAAGCGAACACAAACGTAGGAAAATTTAATTCCCTTTGAATTACATTTTGACCGGGAAACGACAAGAATAAGTTGTGACCGAACGGAAAAAAATTACAGGAAAATATGAATGGGTCCACAGGCCAGGCCAGGCCAGGCTAGGCTAGGCCAGGCAGGGCCAGTTCAGGCCTGGACGAGAAAGTGAGTGCTCTCTGCTCTGGACGTGGCCGACAAAACGAACAATAGAGCGTAAAATAAGTGCAAAGGCAGTTGGAAGCGGGGCAGCGTTTAGTGAAGAAAAAACTTTGCCAACGCGCCAGAGAATCCAACGAAATGAAAAATGAACAAAGTGCCCTAATGGCAAGGAACACGGCCGCTTGTACTCATTTCAAATAAGTCAGAGCACCATAGTCGACCAGGAAGAGACCCTGCAGAAGGGTCTAACGGCCTATAACTGGAGATGCTTTGACAGATATGTACATATTAATTGGAAAAACAGAAACAGTTTTTGGAGGAAACCGAACGAAGAAAAAAGATGTATCTACTAAAATTTATGAAAGGTTCTTTAGGAGTTTCAAGATAAAAAATCCCTTTTATTTTGTTTCATATTTTCATAATCACATTGATTTTGATTAAACACAAATAATAATTCAAAACCGAATTGAATTAAATTACTTAAAATACCTTTTCACCTTTTTGATGAACACATTATACCCTTGCAACCCTCGAGCACCAAGTATGAAAATATAAAAAGAAACCCCCGGAAAGAAGGAAAGCAGCCAAAAAAATCAGCTTCAATTGAACAGTTAAACTTCCATTAATTGTACTCCCCGCCAGTGCCACGTGGCCCCGGACCAGACTCCTTCCGTTTCCAATCCAATCGCATTCCGCTGCCAACTGTGTCAGTTTCGAATTACAAATGCATGAACTGCTTACCCAAACAGGTCAGCCTGCAAATTCGCGGTGAATTGTGCAGAACCGGGAAAGGCAGAGGCAATGGCACTGGCAGTGGCTGTGGAAATGAAAATGGATTGGGGGGCAAATCAATTAGATGATTGTATCATTAGGAACAAAAACAGGCGGCCAGGAAATTAACCAACATTTGGGCAGCTAATTGGCTGCCTAAATGGCTCAAGCTGCTCGTGTGGAAATCCATTGAGGGACCCAAGTCCCATTCTATCCCGTCCCATCCTGTCTTCAATGAACCGCACAGCGTAAAGTGTCGTCGGACACACTTCATTGAAGGCTGTCAAAAAATTTTCAATTTACCAAATTAGTTCAGCAGATGTGTGTGGGCTCCAATTGGGAGAACTTAAGCACTGAGAAAACTGTGAAAAAGGACAAAGTCTCCAGCTAAGAAAGCAGCCTTGGGTTCCTGAGTTTTACTGGAAACCAAATATATTTCTTATATTCCTAACATAGCTCTGCAAATATTCGAAGGATTTTCAGTTTTCTACTTGTCTCTTTTCTATCAGTGCAGCGGCAGGAAAAGAAATTAGTATTAAGTGAAATGTAATGATGACAACGCCAACTGAGAATCGCCAGCTGACAATAATGAGCTGGCCGGGATCAACAAAGAAATTCCGCTTCTCCAAAGCTTCTTTCGACAATTACACAGAGAAGGGCCGCGGGAAGGACCTTTGCCGCAACTAAGCGCATTTTTCTTTTTTTAAGTAAACTTTTCACTCAGGCAATGGAGAAATATGAAAACCAATACGCATAAATAATAAAAGGAGCATTAAAGGGACGTGGGACGCAAGTGAAAACATAAATCATTGACTCCGAAATGAAAAGCTTGGCGCAACAAGTCGTCGAAACAATAAAAAACCCGAGACCCACCCTGGAAAGCCCGCCCTGTAACCCAACTCCGACGCTTCAAAGGTGCCAGCGAGCATTTGACCGACAGCAATGAAATATACATGCTAAATTCAAAAAAATTAGAATTAATGGCTCTGGAAATATAATGCCAGCGGAAGGGATAGGGCGGAGTCGGGAAAACCGACAGAGCGAAATGCTTTAAAATGGTTTCCTATGTAAATGCTGAAGTAAAAATATTTGTAGAGAACAGCTCGTTTAAAAGATTGGAATTGGACGTATTTAGGACTTTTTTTAATGCGAATATTTTTTTTATTATGGTTCAACTTTCAGCAATACAACAAAAATAATTAAATCATTAACATTATTTGTATGGTTTTATTAATAATACAGTTAAAACCTAACCAAATATAACATTTTTATTATAAATTGTTTCGTTGTGATAATCAATTAAATTGTTTTTTTTTTTCAAAAACCACATCAATAATTGTCAAAGGTATTTATTTTTCAAAAGGAATTTGGTGTCGAAGCAAAAGTGATTGATGTAATATTTAAAATTGTGTTACTTTTTTACTACATCCAGAGCTGAACTAATGGATCTCGCTGCCCCTTACCGACCAGTTTGTGTATTTAAAGAATATATTTAAAATGTGTTTTTTCCGCTTTGACGGAAAATGGGAAGTAAAAAGCGCAAAACAGCAGCTCGCGTTTATGTTAAATGCTGCGACGTAACACGCTTGTCGGCGTAAACAAGCTTGGCGAAGTTTACGCATAATTTTAAAAACACACGTTGCAGGCACACAAGCGTACACTCATCCACAATGCGTATAAATTATGTCAAAAGCGCCGCGTGTGTGCGTGTGTACGTGTGCGTGCAGTCGCATGGGGCAGCCTTTGTGCGGCCCCGTTTTTTTGTAGCGCACTTTTGAGCGCATTGAGTGCTTCCCTTTTGGCAGTCGACAAATAATTGAAAGCCCGGCGGCTTGCATGCACAACTCGGCTACGTTTATTACTCGACAGCTATTGAAAAACTAAATCAGAATACAGTTAGGGCGGGGCCAACAACGGGTTAATCAGAGAACAGGATCATCCAGGTGTTCAAGGCAAGAAATAATGCTGCAAGAAAAGTACGTATTTAAAAGTGGGATTTTTTAGCCTTTAAGGTAATTTCTCACCTTGGGATCGGCCTTCTTCCAGCACTGGTGGAACCACCAGGCCTTGTGGCACAAGGTATCGCCCTCTGGATGAACGCAGCCCTTGGACATGTCCATTAGGTTGTCGCGCAAAGACAGCGGAACGGTGGCGAAGAGTTTCTCCAGGTGCACATCCCCGTTCTCATCAACCACCTCGATCTCGTGGAAGAAACAGTTCATGTAGCACTTGAGCTTCTCGTCCTCGTGGATCTCACCGTCGCTGAACTCTTTGATGGCAGCTGTAAGTAAGTGTTTCCTTATTATTTAGAATAATAATAGTGGCAACCTCGCATAACGCTGAGGTAGCGCGATTACAGCATTGCTAAAACAAAATATACCCTGAATAACCATTCATCTGATACTCAAGTGCTTAGCGAAGCATGTAAACGTAGCACTTGGCCAAGTGGTCCAACTGCCGAGATCGCGATGGCTGCAATTATAGGCTCACTTTCGGGGCAGGACTGCTACACTCACCCTCGGAAACTCCCGTTTTCTCCACACACGCGTCGTGGAAGGGTTTGGCCATTTTGAGGATACCCGGCGGTGGATACTGCAATTAAAAATCGTTGCTTAAGTGGGCGTGGCAACGTGGCCGGGCACTTCATTAACCCACGTTCTCGTCACGCTGCGCTGCAGCCGGGGGCAGGATCAGCGCTCCGCTGAGCAGCGACAAGGCGATTAAAAGGACAGACGCACTGACACGCCGACCAAAGCCATTCAAAGCCATTTTAATGTGGCTCTCTGAGTTCCGTCCCGTTCAGTTCCCTTCCTTTTCTTTCCTTTTTCGACTGTGAAACAGCAAAAATTGTCCTCTGCCTCGGCCTTGTTTGTAAATTCTGAGTAAAACAAAAAGAGTCCAGGAAAAAAATACACAAGGAACGTGGAACAAAAGCGACGATGCATAAGAGAGTACACGGCTCCGGACGATGGCAAGCGTCGGAAGGGCCAGGATGCGAATCCGAATAAGAATCAGGAAGAGGTGGAGGATGAGGATGCAGATGCTGTTGACGACGATGTGCCACGCGTGACGGCTGGACAATGACACTGTGGGTAGCTGTGTGTGCGTACACCGAGGCAAAAAGCGCTCCGAAAATAAAAACTGAAATTCTTGAATATCGCTGGTTTCATACTTTAAACTTTAGTTATCAATCAAATTTTTATTATATTTCATTAAGGGTTCTCTTCATTCTTTGCTACATTTTTGAGTAATTAGTATACCCATGCGGGAATGATACAAAATATCCTTCTCCTATTTATGATGCTTTATTTGAAATGTATTAAACATTTTCAGTGCTGGTTTTCGCCCATGTGTACGAGCAACAAGCCTTAGAATTTTTCGTAATTTTTTGTATCATTTTATATATTTTTTGTATTTTTAGAAACCACAAGGATAGCAACAAAAATCATTTGTTTCTTGCCAGCTCAGCGCACGCTAAATTAATTCCAACCGCTGATGGCCGAACAAAAAGCTCCCGCCAAAACGGAAAGCCCGAGACGTCAGCGAAGTCGTCACAAGTCTACAATTGTCGTGTTTCGTCTGACAAACACATGCCCACGTGGCACTTTGCCATCGCTGCCCTCTCCGGCTCGCCGGTGCGCTCAGGTCGACTGTGATATATTGCCTAGCTAAGGATTCAAGGATTCGAGGATTCCTTATGATGTATGGTGGGCGGCAATGGAAATTTTTCACAAGCCGAGTGAAATTTAAAGGAGGAAAGGTTTGTCTCATATGGTGAAATAAAGATTAAGCCAGAGACTTGTAGTTTATCGAATAACTTGAATTTCAAATTAAGAAATTCGAAAAATCAGTCAATAACTCTTCTAAAAGGGTTTCATATTAGTTTAGCTAATAAAACTGAGCTTCTATTATTATATTTAAAATTTAAGTTAATAAATATAAAAATAACAAACTCTACCAAACTAATACAGTGTTTCTCTCTTCATAAACAATAAGTTTATTTCACTATTTTAATTGAATCTTAATGATATAAATATAAGAAATTTTAATTCTTGTAAAGACTTTTATTCTTATTATTTATTTAACATTAATTTTACACGCATACCGGTATACCCACATCTGTCACCGGAAGCCCAGGGTATCAAAATATAAAATTTCCCATTCGTTCGCTTCTTTTGAAATTGTAAAACCGAAATACACAAAACAAAGACTTCAACTTGCGCCCAACTGTCACTTTTGTTTCATCAAATGTCAACGCAGCAACCGAAACAAAGCCACAAAACGACATTCGCCCCTCGCACACACCCAGCACCCACACCCGTTCTCGGCCCACACGACACTCCCCCCTGCAGAAATGGAGGACGACGAATGAAATTACAGCAACATCGCATTTTTGCAGGACGAATATAGAGGACTTGTGTTTGTGTGTACGCACATATGTATTGTAGCGTCGTTGTGTGCGGCATGAACGATGGATGGTTTTTTAATTGCCATTTCAATTTTCGTGTTGCAACGCGTCGTTTGCCTATGCTTGGGCAACCTTCGACCCCTACGTCCTGGGCCTCCTTCAGCCTTTGCCTCCTGCAGGTCCTTCCCGTTGCTGGCAGAACCAACCTACCTACCTTTGTCCGCCGTTAGTGCCAGTAGTTATGGGAAAAATTCGATACAGCACACACACAAGCCACGCGGAGATTGTTTGACAACCGCAGTCACAATTGAATTTGCTTTATTGCCGTTTGCAGCGCTTGGCTTTTATATTGATTTTGGCCAAGTTCCCTGTGCCGTCGTTGGTGGAACCTCAACCGAACTGACTGCTGCTCTCAGTTATCGGGCCAATTGACGCTTCATGTGGATGCAATGTGTCTCTATAATGGCATCGCCCATATAAGTGCAGGCCCAAACTCAAGGGTACCGCCCTCTGGCGTGTCTTTAATGACTAGCTGCAGAATTCGCCCCTACACTGAGATATTACATATTCTCTTGGATGTATCTCAACTAATTTGTTTAAATTTGTAATAAAGAAACTAAAGCTACATAGAACTTGATAAACGTGTGCTGAGATATTTTATAAAAATAGGAAACCATAATTTTAAATTTAATGTCTCACTTATTTACCTTTTAATTCTTATTTTCTCTGTGCATACAAATGGAAATGTTTTGTGGGTCAAACCGTTGCAGACTGAATCAACTTCCGAGCCAGACGTACCAAAAGAAATGCAAAAACGTAAAGTTCCGAGCTTGCGAAAGTAATCAAGGAAGAGCAATCCCCACAATGGCCACTGCCAGCTTTTGTTGTCCATCCAGGATGGAAGGGACTGATTTTGTAAGTAGCTCAATATCGGGGGCTCCCTTTGAGTTGAAGTCCACTTGAGCTTTTTCGATTGAATGCACCAAAGGCGGCATTATCTACACAGCCAACAGGTAAAAAGCAGTTGGGATAGGCTATATGGTACAAGAATTAAATTAATTTCTCAGTTACATTAGGTTCCTTATTCATTATTAAACTAAATAAAACATTTGGTGTTAAAGAATTATTTTCATCAGTGGAGTCATTAAAAGATAATAGTTGTAGGGCCACTTATTATTGAACCTTCAAAATATATTAAAATTCCTTGCTCTATTTCCCAATTTCAAATTCATTAAAAAGAATATAGTAAATACATTTTTGTAAATGCTTCATTAAACCTGCAACCTTTTATTCAAATAAATGTAAAGCTTAAAAACTTTGTAAACAAGGAGGTCACAACTGATCAATCATTGTCTGTTCTCTGATTCAACTGCGATATCCGCCTTTATCTTTCTTTCATTTTATGTTCATCCGCCCTAAAAATATTTCTTACATCTAATAAATCTTAGACCAAAAAGTAGTGGACAGGATCAGCCTTCTTCCAACATTGATGGAACCACCAGGCCTTGTGGCACAAGTTGTCACCCTCCGGATGAATGCAATCCTTGGAAGCGTTAATCATTATGTTTCTCAACTTTTCGCCCGGAATCGCATTAAATAGCTTTTCCATGTGAACATCGCCGTTGTCGTCGACCACCTCAAACTCATGGAACAGACAGTTCATATAGCATTTTAGAGCTTCATCCTCGTGGATTTGACCATCACTGAACTCCTTGATGGCTTCTGTAAATAGTTAAAGTTTTAGAAAATTATTAATGAAGCAGTTGCCCCATTCATTTTAAGTGAAGTTTGGATTAGCTTACCGTCAGTAACGCCAGTTTTGGGGGCACAAATGTCATGGAAATGTTTGCCCAGCTTCAGAATCGCTGGAGGGGGATACTACAAAAATAGATTAAAAATGGAAGACTTTCTTTCGAATAGCTCCAACCTCAGCATCGCGTCTGGGCTCCTGGGCCGCCACAGAGACCAGCAAAATGACGGGCAGAACCAGGCATTTCAGCATTTTGAAGTCACAATGAATGGCCAACGGGCCGGGAAAGGCCCTTATATGAGACAGCCCAGGGGCTCCATTGCAATATTCAGCTCAGTGATGACTGTCATTAGAAACGCACACTAATTGCAGGTTGCCATTTGCAATCGAATTGCGAATCCATTTGGCAGGCAGCACGCGAGCCAAATGAATAAATGACAGCCCATACAGAGCGGCAATTGATAGCGAAATGCCAAATGGAGAACTAAAAACTGGAAATACACAAATTAAGCAATGATTGTGTTGTGGCCGAGACCTGCAATTTTTGGAGTGTCATCCGCGACACGCTGAACTGGTTCAATGCGATCTGAGCCCTGCTCCGTTTCGGAATACTTTATTTTTGTGGGCGTTGCAACACGCACACATTACGAGTGTTGCTACGCTTTTATTCTATGTGTAAGCGGGGAAACATGTCATAAAAATCAAATAACGCTGTACGGAGAGGCGTGCGAATGTACGTCAAATTCAATTCCAAATTACGTTCCTTTGACACGCCCCAAACGTCAGCAAATTTGCGTAGACAATAGTGAAATATTTGAAATGCTCGACATAACTCAATTGCCTTGAAGTTGGGCACTGAAGGGTCGCCATCAATCAGTGTTTCTCCTGAAAATATATTACCAGTTCCAAATCACATCTGGATGTGCTTATTATTTTTAAAGAAAAGGTTGCTTTGCTTTTGTGACAAAGAAAGTGGTTATAAGAGACACAAGGACTTCTATATATATCTCAATAATCACAGACGAAGTAGTTTGATTTGAATAAATGCAAAGAAAGTCGTTTAGTAGCCTTTAAAAATTTGTTAACGCCTTAAAACGGGTCTGCAATCTGTTTTTATTTAATCACTGAAACTGTTATGTCCCTGTAAAGCCTTTTTAATGCTTCACTTTGTTTTCTATGCATTATGCCCTTTTATTTTATTCTTTATAAAAGCCTTTTTAAGTTTAAGGTCAAATGTCTCACAGGTATCTATGCATGCACGTTTGGTTTTGTAGCCTATCCTTCAAAAGGTTTAAAACCTTTGATTACATTTTATTATGCATAATTAAAATTTTTTTAATCCGCCTTTAGCTTTCAACCTTTTCATTTCAAATATAAACATTTTATTTTACTAATTGGAAAGCAGACTGCTCTGTAGCTTTGTAAACTGCGTTTTCCACTTATGGGTCTTCCTGCTGTTTGTTCTCGTTCTGTTGGCAACGTTTCCCAGAGCCAGTGGCAGGCCAGAGCACATCAATCAGCCGTGAAATCAAAGCAATTTCTATGCGCTACTCTCAATCAGCATTGCAGGCGCATACGCATCGTGGCTTGATGCAATTGCAACTGCCACAGCAACATAAATTGCAGCAGCGGTGGCAGTGGCAGTGGCAGCAGCATCCAGTGCAACAGAAATTGCATTCGTTGCCTGCGGATGCGTGAAATATAATTACGGGGAAGCTGCTCGCTCGCAGCTGGCTGTCGGCCATGTATTAATTTTATTATGACGCCATTAATGCTTGTCGATGCATAAAATTATAGATGCACTCTTTAGATAGCGCTAATTAAATAATTAAATATGCTTTAGGTCATTCCCAGTCATTCGATTTATGAGCGCCATCGATCAGGCGCGACAATTATGCAATTCCAGATGGCAACAGCTGGATGAAATACACATTTTACACTTTTTTTCTGACATTTTATCATTACTCTCCCCTTCTTGGAACTTCGCATGCCCGAATCCTATTCATTTTGCAAATGTAATAAGTCATAAATCCCAAATAGTCCCAGACGGATGAACAGCGTCCTGGCACCTTCCTGTATTTGCTCTTGCTCAAAGGGCGGCGTGATGCAACGTTGCAGTTCGCAATCCGTTTTCCAGGATGAACTGCAGCAATGTCCACCTTGTATTTCGGTCATTTGTAGAACTAAGAGAAATGCAACTCCTATGTTATTTTGACACTCAAAAAATATTAATAAATAATAATAAACAAGCTGGATATGAACCATCTCTTATATTCTGAACAGAAACTGACATTTACACAAAACAGAAATAGCTTCTTGGCATTGTTTTTCCCAAAAATTAAAATTCTATATTGTTGAATAACAATTTTTCGTTGTGTAAACAAAAGCATTACCTCAAAGATTTCCCCTCGAGTAGCGTTCCTATTTCCTTTGAAGATTTACAAAATTCCTAACTGACAGTGACTGATGACTTGCGAGCACAGAAGTTGCACTCGTTAATCGGTGGAAAATCTTCACATTTTCTTACATCGAAGCCAGATTAGCGTGAATTCAGTGCATTTGACTGCGTCTTTAAGCCAACTTGTCAAAATATCCACCTAATATTTTAATCCGATAAAGCTTCCCTGTGTTACCCTTTTCCGAAGCAACACAAACCCAAACAAAAACAAGTAAGAAAGGTACAGTCGTTCGTGAACGACTGTTATATACCATGTACC
>JAEIHY010007033.1:0-19199 GCA_018904565.1 Drosophila tsacasi | reverse complement strand
ATCGATCGATTCCCCGTCCTCCCCTCGCCGTCTGGAGCTACAATTATGCTCTGCCCCTGCCCCCATCCCCTACCCCACCGGGTCCCCAGCATAAAACAGCGGCTGCCGCTTATCAGCAAAAATACGAACTCGTAGTACTCCACATAGTTTCCCTTTAGGAAAATTGGCACCACTCTGCAAAGAGTTTGGGGGGTTGGTTTTAGCGCCCAGCCAGAGAGACTGTGGAAGAGGAAAATCTCTCAGGGCTTTGCAGATTTTTAAGCAAAAGAGAGAAAGACAGCAAGAGAGAGAGAGAGAGCGAGGAAAGTTTTCTATATATTTTCCTCTCTTGGATTGCCGCCATGTGGGCTGCACTTGTTCCTCGGCACTTTGCTTTGGCTGCGCCTTTCTTGCCGGTTTCCTAGTCTCCGCTTTCATGTTTGCTTTGTCGCGATGGGTTGAAAAAAGGATAGAAACAAGCTAAAAAGAGTGAATCCAAAAGAAAGTCTGCTTAAATGCCACGCAGGAGAGCTTTGATATAATGAATCTCAAAGATATGGCAGTTGAAGTTGTTTAAAAAATGAATCTCTTTGGTATTTAAATATATAATAATTAAAGGAATTGCAAGGATGGGAACTTTTTTATTTAAGAAATTAAAATTAAAATTAAATCTAAATATTAATTATAAATTCAAATATTTATTATACTTGCTGAATTTAAAAACAAAATGTTGCAATTTCTTTAAATTAAGAAAGTATTTTGATTGATTTTTACCTACCCACTAAAATCTTGATTTTACCTGCTGCCTTGTCTTAACCATTCTTTCTCACATATTAAGCGCGAAATTGCCTACACAAAATTATTTCCATTTTATTGAAAAACTAATCACTATAATTTGTCAGGCAATAATAACAGACATAATTTGCAGGCAACAAGCAAACTATAATCTAGCAATTTGCGAGCAATAATGTAATCAGTAAATTGCGTCTACACTTTCGGCGACCAAACAAAAACAAAACCCGAGACCAAAAGCTCAAAGCGGTCCGGAGATGCTACACAAATCGAAAAAAAAAAAAATTAACAACAAAAAATAAATAAGAGGAAAAACATAAATATGAGTATAAATCTACGTGCCAGTCAGAAAAATAATAAAACACAGTCTGGTCGAAGAGAGCAAAGTGTGGGGCAGTGATTGAGAAAAATGAATCCACGGTGGTTGTAAGTTGGTTGCAAAACCACTTTACAAATTTGTATTTAAAATTAAATCAAATTAATTTCAAGGGTTTTATAAATTAGGATATAAGTTAGATTAGAGATATTTTAGAGCTAATTTAAATTGACAAACATATTTATAACAAAACGGATTGCTTATTTTGGTAAACCATTTATAAGCTCACAAAAAAGAAATACATTACCTCTTAAAAGAAATTTTAAGATTTAAAATGTAATCCTAAATTAAATTCCAAGTATTTCTAATAGCAAAGCAAAATTTGTGCATCTTGGCCCACTGCTTGCCACTTTGCCATTGACAGCGTTGATGTTATCGCCTTGGTTCAAGCCAAAAGCGAAAAAAAGACTGAAGACGAAGCGACGGTGACGGTGACGGTGGCTTTCAACTGTGGGAATTGTGAGAGAGGAGCAGCAGGGAAAAAAGAGCTGCTTGCCACCTTAAAAGCCCCAGACAGCCTCAAAGAGTTCTTGGCCAAGTCAATATAATTGACTTATCTGCGCTGCATTGTTCTTGCCTTTTGGGGCCGAGACGAGTTGTTGCCATGGCTGCTTCGGCTTTAGTTTTTTGTTATTGGCCCCGCAGAGGTTCGCTCCCTTCTGCGGTTGGGTTTTCTGAACATAATGAAGCTCGCTGGCCTCGTATTTGACTTATTGCGGTCGAAGCCCGCCGCCGCCGCCGTCGAAGATGTTGCACGAAAAAAAAACGACTCAAGAAATTCATTGATCGATGGCGACGGCATCGCGAGAAGCGAAAAAAGCACGTGAAATATTGGACTCCCTGGAAGGTGGATATCGGGAAAATCAGAGGGGAGGCGGCTGGTCAATAACTATTGAGATTGATTGAGATTGCTTTGCGGTTAAATTGAAAGCAAAGCAGCGGGGCAACAAAGACTATTTCAGCTTATGCAAAATAAAAACAATAAAATTATACAAAGACTGCGTAAGCCGACTTTGAGATACTTCTTAATAGGTATATACTTTTTGGTAAATTATTTATGCCATTATTATTTATTAGCAACAAGAAAAGTATGTGTTTTACACGTTTTAGTGTAAATATATCAGTTTATTTTGTTTGTTAGTACTGGGTATACTTGTAACTGAATAGTTCTCAGGAAAATTGTCAGTTTCCTCTTTGCAAGAATTTTTGCAATTAATTTTTTTCGACACTTTTACCACCAGCTAGCATGGCAACAGAAAAAAGGCTCAAATTATTAATTTCAACCTCAATTTCCTTGCTCGGCAATTTTCCACTCAAGCGACAAGTCAAGGCCCATGAAGACCGAGGAGTCAAAAGCAATTTATTTGAACCCTAACCCAGGAGAACCGACTTCTCATCGCACGTCTCCTGCATTCGATGTAGACAATAATTTGCCCGATGTCCGTGTTTACATTCCCTGGGATGCAGCAAAGCGAATTGTGAAATCGAGAATTTTAAGCTTTCAATGAATTTGCATGCCAGGCATTCGTGTGTGGCAAATATTTAAACAATTTCTCATTTATTATATTTCCGTTGAAGTTTCTCGAATTTTAATTTCAAGCTGTTTGCCCCCAGAGCAGGGGCTTACTTGGAAGGGGGAGTGGTAGTTCTGAGGAAGGTTTACATAGTTTTTAAATATTGCAAAGTAAATGTACTTCAAAAGAGACAGGATATTGATGTATACTCAAAGCATGTTAAGTAATATTACTATTCTTAATTGAATATTTTAATGTGAACCCAAGAGGTCAGTATGTTCCAAGACGGCGCCTGGGTTTTACGACCCTCTCAGAAAGTTGCTACCTACGCCCCTGCCTCATAAATCTTCTTCGGTTTGGGTTTTTCTTGCACTTATTTTTCGCTCGACCCGGCCAACGCCTTGTGGTCTCTTTGTGACGGAGCCAGAGATGAAATGCAATGAAATGAAATCTTTATGAATGAAATTTCTGCTTAATGCATTCGCCTCACCCGAGCGGCACATGTGAGCAGCATGTGTGTGGCTCATGCAGACTCTGGTTGCGAGTTGAAAAAAGACGGGGAGGAAGGGTCAACCTGGGGCAGTCCGACTTGCCACTCGGAAAATATTCCTTTTGCCTCTGCCAAATGTGCATGCCATGCCCAGGCCCCGTTTCTTAATTGAGGCTTCTCCGTCTTCTGCTCGGCTTTTGGCATTTCGCTTTTAGTGGCAATGCAGAATTTGTCATTTCTAATGGAATTTTCTGTCCGCACAAAATATGCAAACAACTTCCGACCGGGGGCGGCGGAAATTTGTTTAAATGCAACCCAAGGCCCTGTTGTTGCATTTATAAAAAAGAGAAGCAACCCCCTTTTCCCTTCGCTTTGCCTTCCATATTTTCCGCTGCATTCCGTTGCTAATTGAGGACAATTAAAATTTATTAGCTGGCAAGAGCAATTAAATGCAGACACCCCGTCCTCGGCCGAGGGATTTTATGATGTATTACTAAACCAAAAATTATAATTCAAATGTGTACTGGTAAAAAGTTTTAGTTGGATTATAGCTCTAAATTGCTGGAAAAGTTTGAAATTCGATTTATTTATTTGCTTTCTGGCTTACTATTTTCCATTATTAGAGCTTGTGCATGCTAATTGAGAACCTAGAGAGAAGTAATTTGTTTTCTAAAATACAATATATTAAAATACAAATTGATATTGTTATTTATTCCCCCATGATTGACATTATTATTCTTAAAGAAACAAAGAAAACAAAGCTCCTGAATGACATAACCATTGTTCTCAAGCTTCCCCTTGACTGGTTTCAATAAATCTTGCAGGAAACCAAATTTCATCTACGTCAAAAATGAGTATTTCGATGGCACTTGTAATTCTGAAGAGGAGAACAAACCTAATTCCTTGATAACAAAAGTGGTATATAGCAATCATTATCCCATGAAACTTGCTTGTCAGGGATTATACAAATAACGTATCCCGGCAACTCTGACATCCTTCAGCTCCCTGTGGGCTAAGCTTATAACTCTAATAAGCTTACATCAACTCATATTCTGAATAATTGCATTTGCCCTGCCATTGTAGAGAGCACTGGGGTCAGGGCAGCAGCAGCTCCCACTACCACTTCCACTCCCACTCCCAGTCCCTCGTCCACTTGACAATCAATCAATCTTAAGTGGAGAGCTGGCAAAACGAGATCCAGCATCCAGTGGGAGATTTATGGAGGGGGCATTAGCTGCTAATCTGCATACTGTGTCAAATGGCGATGTGCAGCAGCGGGCTAGTTTATTTTTCTCTCTTTCTGTTGATGTGGCCAAGTGGCACTTGCAACAAATTGGAGATGAAACCACAGCTGCGGGTGGCAAATATAAAACGAGCTGAATCAACTTGGAGGGGTTCCTAATTTAAGCAGGGCGCATCTTAAATTTTGTTTTTCTTTTATAATTTGCAACTCTTGCCGCACTGCAGCACTAGAACCAGCACCAGCACCAGCGAAGGCAACAAAAACAATGGAAAATCAATAGGAATTGCAACCCCAAGCAAAAATCATAGTCTGTGATCCGATGTCTCGGGTCGGGTGATTGCCCTCTTTGCCGGTTGCTGCGGTTGTTCTCGGTCCTCTGAATGAATCCGTCCTCCTCCGGATTCCCGGACTCTCCCGGATACCCGCCCCCGTGTGGCACTCCACTTCCTCCTTTGACAACAGTTCCGGCATCGTGTGTGTGTGTCCGAGTGTGTGCGCTAGGGATATTTATGTGTGTGCGCTCGCGCATCGCATCCTTTTTATTGCACAAAAGCAGGATACACTGGGGAAAGGTAGTAGATAATTAAAATTTAATTCGAAATTTATAGAAAAAATGTATTCTTTTTTTTTTTACTTGAAGAGTTGAAGAAACAAGTGCTAAGATTTTTTCAACTGAAGAATTATCATGTTCAATTATAGTTATTTATTAGGAATCCTTTTTGGATATATGTAGTTGTATAATATTATTTTTTTCTGAGTGCCTTAGTGGCATAGCACAGACCTTCCGGGGGTTGGGCAGCTGAGGGTGGTGACGACAAATGGCAAAAAAAAAAAAAGAAAGAGAACCGGAGCGGCGTGTGCGGCAATATACTTGTGACAAATCTGTAGGAACACAAAAAAAATGCAGATGTACGAATGCGAACATGAGGGGTGATCCACAGTCCACACACAAGAAGGAGCAGAACGTACGAGCTGCGGTCTGGCGCTATAAAAATGTAAAATTCATTCAGGGAACACCAAGGAGAAGACCGTACGCGACAGCAACAACGTGACTGCGCATAAATACGTGAAGGAACAAAGAGAAAGGATGGAGACAGAGAGAAAGGGAGTGGGCAAAAGAGAAATAGAGGGGTAGAGAGAAGGAGTCTAAGGAAATCGATGAATTTTTAAGGATAAACCAAAATTTAGATTTTTGGGTGAATAAAATGTAAAATATACAACTTAGCATACCATACAATTATTTATAATCTTTTCAATTCTTCTTAAATTAAATTTAAATCATTTAAATTACAAAATTAATAGATTGTATTAATTACCAATAAGACTTACTATAATTTCAAACATTTTTTTGGCGATTTTACCGAATTAACCCTCTTATTTATTGTCATAATTTATATGTTTATCTTTGCTGCAACTAATATTGCTTTACTGATTTTCCACATTGCCATTTTAATGGTTATTTTAGGTTTTCACTTCCACCTTTGCCAATCGATTCAGCAGAATAATAAATACACTCCGTACTAACATCTTCCCCCGGGGCATTCAACTCGCATCTGGTATTTATTTAGGTGTTCCAAATTCCGCATTGATCCCCACTTGGGAGGTTTTAACGTTTACACCGCTTTTATTGTTTTAACGGATTGGAAACGCTTGCCAATTAATTCTCGTCCCCATTTGGGCCATTTATGCGGCGGATTGGTTCTCAATTTAATTAGTGTTCGAGGCAGTTGGGCCCTAAAATGTGGCACACAGTGGCTGGAGGAAAATAAACGACAGACACAATAAAACTCGGGTGCGAACACCGAACCGCGACTGTAAACAAATGCAAATGTTTAACCTTGATGCTACATTTTGCATATTTACAAACACATCTGCAGCAACCCTCCAGCATACACAAACAAAAATGTATAGTATAATAATAGGCAGCATTTTTAAAAGTATGCATATAAAATTAAATGTAAAGTGAGAATTCTTTGGATAACATTAATTTAAATTTAAATAAAAGCTTTCGGTCAAGGAAATGTTTTTTTTTTAAATCTTCATGATCTCTATTACCATTTTAAACTTTTTAATTCTGAAATAAATATTTATTTCACTTCAATTTGAAGCAACTAATTTATTTGGTCCTAAATTTTCATCATAAATATTTATTAAAATTAATTAAAAATTAATTTTAAGTCTTAAATTCAAATGCAAACCCATTTATTTTGTAAAGTGTATGGGCAAGTTGAATGGCCTTTTGTCTATGACGGTCACCGTACCGAGGCACCCTCTCACCTTTGAATTGATTTTGTTTCCCTTCTCGCCCCTCATCGATTGCAAATTTACGTTCTACATTGTTTGTTTTGTATTCTGTTGGGTGTTTTCTTCCCCATTTTTTCCATTTTTGCTTCTATTTGTTTTTTGCTTAATTCAATTTTAGTGCATTGCACTTTTTGTGCTGACGCTGACGCCGGAAGTGCAGCGGAAGGTGATGAAAGGGGTGGAGGAGCGGTGGTTTGAGGTGCGGTACTTCCCCTATTTCTTTTTTTTTCTCGTAGTCAGACAGTCATGGGTTGTAGTTGCCATTTGTTGGCGCTGTGCCAACATTTCTTGCTGCTCGAATGTGTTTTAGTTGCTCATGTTTCGTTGCCTCATAAGTTTTTGGCACATTTCATGCTTAATTCAGTTCCATTGTTGAACATTTCTCGTTAGCTGAAATAATGTCCAAAGCCCCGTTTCTGGGTTTTATATCACGAACACTTGCGGGCAAGGTATATTAGAATTGGGAATTTATGTTTGCCATTTTGTTAGAAAAATACATGCAAATATAACGTTTAATCGGCTTACATTTTGGAATTGTGGGTGAATTCTTGTATTTATTCTCTAATTATTTTAGTGCGCAATTTTTGTTTTAGTGGCATTCAATGCTTTTGTGCGGCTCTGTTATTCTGCGATTTAATTTTGAATTGTTAAATATTTATCATATACGTTTATTTAATATTTTTTTCTAGGGTTAAGTCGCAGTCCTTACTCGCACTTCTTTCCTACTCACATTGCATGCAGAACGCAATCTTAATCCAGGCACAGAAAATTGCTCAATCGCCTTTTCCAAATAAAAGTAATCAGCAATTGCCAACAGCCGCCTCGAGACCTGCATTTTCCCCATTTAATGGTACATCGAAGAATTCGCTTTGCACACGCAAAATACGAGTATTCCTTGCAGAGAGCACACAGAAGCCACCGCAAAAAGCCAGACAAAAGTCTGCAAATTTAATTAAGGCGTTACCTCTATTCAACACCTTGCAGGCGTTCGCCAGAGAGGGGAATCAAAAGTTAATTTCTGCCCGGTGGAATTCCCGGAACCAAGACACCGGGGCAGAGAGGAGAAGGGTTTGCTTTGAGGTCCTTCCTACATTTAATTGCTTAAAAGCTTCGGCCATATTCGGTACGCTGCGAGCCGAAAGCACTTTTGATCAACTAAAATTGTTATTACATGAAGCGGCATGAAAAGGCGGACAAAGGCGAAATTTTCGTTATTTGTACCTTCCTCCAGGGTGCCACTTAATGACATTATAATGGCCAATTGTTCTGGCCGGCAAAAGAAATTATTGTAAATAGGGGAAAATTCGATTTGTATTCGTTGGGAATTAGATTCTGATAGCTTTCGTGGGCAACTATTAGAGAGGGGGGAAGTTGTTTGATGTGGTTATTAGCTGGGATTAAGGGTTTATAAATTCCTACCTAACTCAGACTTTAAATATTATCATTTTAATACTAAATTCCACTTTATTTAGCTTCTTAAAATTTATGAAAATATATTTTACCAGTGTAGCTGCCTCAACTATGATTAGGCCACATCTTAAAAGCGGCACGCAGCCTGGCCATCAGCAGTTTGTACCAACCCATTCCTCCACCTCTGAGATCGCTTACCTGAGTTATCATTATCGCTAAATTCCAGCAGGTTTCTCCCTCTGACCAAGCAAGCAACCAACCAACCAGTCCCGAGGTCTCTCTTCGAGGAGGCGTGTCACCAAAGGCTGCCCCTGTGTTAACACGTAATTTGTTGGCCAGACTGAAGCAGGAGGAGGAGAAGGCGAGTATCAGGTTGCTTCTTACCTGGAGTGTGTGCCCGCCTCCTCTGTGTCTGAGCCTTGTGTTCACCTGGCTACTGTGTGCCTGCGCTTCTTGTGTTCGGGCTTCTTCTGATATGCAAATATTTGGATCGCATGCATTGTCTGTGTGCGCAAAAAATCCTTTGGCGCATGGCACAAAAAAAGGAAGACAAATAAAAAACAGAAAGCGAAGGAGATGGGGATATCGCATACCCACATAAATAAGAGAAAACAGTGCGTAATGACTTTATTTATGACTCGGCCAGAGACAATAGCCCTGGGGAGAGCTGAGAAACCGAACCGAATGCGATATTTGCATGCCAAAGTCATTCTCTGCGCTGCTCCCCGCCATCCTTTTGCGAAAGTGTTGACAGGTCATAAATACTCGCAGGACACGCCAGTTTAATGAGTTTCTGCCTTCTGATTTTTCACGGGAATTTCATCTCGAAATTATACTTTGCTTTTCGACCAGGCCGGGGCTCCAATTTAAATAGCAAAACAAGAGCGAGCGCAGGCCAATTAATCATTGTCTGCTCAATTTTTCATTGTCACCGAGGAGAGGGTCGCATTTTTGGCTGGGCTTCCTCCCTATTTCATATTTGATGAAGCACTCTGTCCTGTCATCCATTCCGTTGCCATTTCGGAGGGACATGTAGACCAGATTTTCGACCCGCCCAGAAACAAAATCCTAAATCCTAAATCCCAAAGCGTGTTCACCCCTCCCTCGGCCACCCCAGTCTGGCATTCTATTTCCTTTCAAATTTGGTACCTGGTGCGGGGAGATGTCGGGCCATTGTTGTTGTGTGGAGTGCCACGCGCTGGTGCCACAATAATAAAACTCTTCTCAAACCGAATGCGAGTGTG
Source organism: Drosophila tsacasi (assembly GCA_018904565.1). NCBI lineage: Eukaryota > Metazoa > Arthropoda > Insecta > Diptera > Drosophilidae > Drosophila > Drosophila tsacasi. The sequence continues at coordinate 9,847 of JAEIHY010007033.1, read as the reverse complement.
TGTCCCTCTCTCATCGCCTTTGATGAAGTGGACTTGGACATGAGGAGTTCCCAGTTCCGAGCCCTCCATCATGTTCCCATTTAGGGCTGGCTTTTGTTTAGTTTTTCATTTGCATAATTTCCTGGGGGTTGCCCGCAGTTCCTGCTAAATACAAAAAAATGAATTAAATTTATTTTTTTTTAGGAATTTATGTAAAAATGGAAAAAATGTTTTTTTGACCTTTCACAGGGGAAGCGTTTTGCTACTAAATGAGTTGTAAATGGTTATCATTGTTACCCAAAAATATGAGGGATGTGAAAAGGGAAGAGTTTAAGGGGGAAAAAACTATAAAAATATATAACTATAAAAAGAGCTTATGGATTTTTAAACTTAAATTAAATATTTTATGGTTAGACAATTTATAACGTAATTACTATTCCTCTCAGAAAATATTCTATACACATATTTGTATTACATATTTTTACATTTTAGGGTTCATATCCATCAATATTCTTCATTGACCATTAAAAACCATCCAATAACCTTTATTTGAACGACTAAATTCGTAAAATTCAATATTCCCCTGATTGCCACTAACATAAAATAAAAAAAAAAGGAAAGCCAACAAAAAGTACAGAAATTTCCATAAATCGGCTTTTGGCTGCGGCAATAAAAGTGAAGTGGAAAGCGTCAAAGAAATCGTCAGTTCAAATATGACGACAACTTTTGTTTGTGCGGGTGAGGCGGAGGAGTAAATAAAATATGAAAATGTGAATTTTAATTGCATGCCATTGGGTAATATACTCCGAAAAGGAGAAATCAATAAAGCGTCCCATTGGCAAACAGTCAACAAAAGCCAAGGAATGGAGGGGCAAATATATCGATGGCAATTAAAGCTTCATTAGTCAACATTCAGTTGACATTCAATCCAGGAAATTTCTGGCCAGCCACAGGCCCTAATGTATGCAGCTGGGTTCGGTCTTTTACGAGCTTCGCTACTGAAACTTGTTAAAAACTGTTGCCAGCAGTTAAAAGTCTAATAAACAATAAGCCGGCAACGCCTTGAGCTCGAATATACATATTGCTTTGTCCAACCGAAAATATATTCACACTCAAGTTCTTTCGGGTTAAAACACACTGCAGGTGGTCTCTTGGCGTTGATTTTTAATCGATTTTAAATGACTTTAATGCGGCGAAAGCCCAAGGTGATGCTCCGCGGGGGAGTTGCCTCGCTTTATCATTTTTATTTTTTTATATTTTCTTGGGGACTTTAAATTACTCTTTGGCAACGAAAGTCATAAATCCGCCTTCTGGGTATCTAGAAAGTGGGCCGGATTGATTTCACTAACTGCTCTTTATTTCAAAATCAAAAAGATACATTTCCATCAGGTTCCATAAAACCGCAGAGCAGCTTCCAAATATTTATGCATATCATTTGGCTATTCTATTCCGTGCCCTTTGGCTGCCATGACGCATCAATCAATCGAGTGCTTGAATAAATAAATACGAAACACACGGAATTCCAGCATCACATATTCATTTATGCCGAAATGTAGAGCTATGCATTGGAGCCCCTTTGTCCAACATATTGTATCGCGTTTTATCTTCGCCTTTAATTAAGTGACACTATGAAAAATACAACAAAATAGCCAAGAAAGAAACAAAGTTTTTGGTTTTTAACCGGCAAAACGGGGAAACAAAAACCGAACTGTGTGTTTTGATTAATCACAGAGTGGGGCATTTCAAATGAATTTTAACACGCAGAAGCGGCCCGAAAGATGCCGCCAATCAAATTAGGAAACACAAAGAAATGATTTTGTTGGAAGCCGATATGTGGAGAGAAAAAAACAACAACAAAAATCTTTTGCCAAACAAATTGTAAATGATTTATAAGGCTTACTACATCCCGAGCTTGTTACCCCCGAAACTATGGGTTTATTAGCCGCAGAAGCGAGTTATGCAAATGGCCGACATTTCGATAATTTGTTTGGTAGTCAAGTCCGTCAACTGATTAGCAGATCGCACAGATATGGCTAAGGTTTTCGTTTTATTACCTGTCTCCCCGCTGCCGGGGACATTTTCATAGCTAATTGCAATTAAGATGCCGCTGCAGAGATAACCCAAAGAGGTGAGAAATAAACATATGAGAGTTGGTCTGGCTCTGGGGGCATTTTTAAATTGGGAGAGAAGTCGGTGAACAATTTTAAATGAGCATTGATTTTTGGTAACAAATTTATGCAGAATTTAAGCAGAGGAATTATTTCTTTAGTAAGGTTTTATTTTATATATTTATATGCAAAAATGCAAGATTCCTTGAATATAGCTTTGGTAACTGGTGAAACTAATACTCGATGTCTTTTGCGGTCTCTGATTTTTATTACTTTACAATATTACAAAATATTAAACCAAGCTTACTAATTTTTAAGGAATTCTCCTTTATGATTCGCATCATTAATAACCCTCGTTACACACGTGTAATTCCAATTATTTTTCGTTAGCTGCATTTCCTATTTCATTCCCTACGTAATCACCTCGGAATCATTTGTCAACGCATACCGGTCACACCCAATAATAAGTCAGGCTATATAGTTATAAGATCATTAGCAAACAATTTCCCTTTTACACCGACAATTGTTGGACCAGAAATCCTCCTTGTTGAGAGCAAACGCGTAAAAAGTAAATAAAACCTTTGTCAACACATTTCGGGATATATATTTCGAAATGGTCAATAGCCAAAAAGTCGGCGGCGCCTGTGCAGCTGTTGTAAAAACTCTGAAAACTCGGGGAGAAGACCTTTTCCCGAGTTACCCGACTTTAGGTAGCGAAATTACAGGGTGCGTGCCGTTGTCGGATTAGAGGGAAAAGTGCCTATAGCTGTGGCGTGTTGCACATGGGGTAATTAAAATAATTTTCTCAATGAAGTTTCTGTGTGTTTTCAAGGCCAGCCATGTGTGGCACACATATAGTACACTTTTCTAGGGGGTGGAATTGTAAGGGAACTTTTTGGAATTACGTGGAACCTGGGACAATGCATTTGCCGAGGCGTTATGTAGAGCGTGTCAGGGGAATATCAAAGAGCAACCGAAAATCCCACATCCTGTGCAAAGTCCTTGACTCAAACTGTGACATTATGGCCCTTGCAGTTCCCCTCGTTCTCTATCACTGTTGAAATATTCGGAATATAAAATATTGTTGCTAATATCATTAAAAAGTTTTTGCTTTGTGCCACATTCTCAAAGTTCTTTGAGCTTTATATGGCTGCCGCCTGCCACACGGCAATTAAAAACTGAAAAGTTGACAAATTGCTGATGCTCAGCTGGGGAAGTGATGATGCTGCTCTCTAAAAATTTTTGTTTACAAGCCCAAAACTTTATTGTTTAGCTGGAAAGTAATTTAAGTTTTTGTTTCACTTAGGTAAATCAATATTTTTGAGTATTTTCGAACTGCAACTATTTTATTAACTAAACTTTAATGTTCTCTTATATAAAGTCAATAAAAATAAAAAAACAAGACATCCACTTTGATCAATAATATAAACGATGTATAGGATCAGAAATTACTGCTATATACAATACTCTACAAGTGGTAAAATAAATATTTAAGTGGCTTACTCAAATGTATTGTTACTTATTCATAATGCCAGTACCTAGTAAGATATTATCAGTTCAATAAGCCAAGTTTTAAATATTTTATTATCCCGTGTAACTCCCCAAAGACTCGAGTGTACTTTCCTGCATACTTGATTAACCTTTGGCCAAGTGTTATTTATTTACCAGTCCGTTGAATTATTCACTTTCATTGACCCATAAACTTTGCACAATGCCCGTAAATATTTACCTGAAGCGAGACCTACGACTAACCACAAATCAATTTCCATTTTTCCCACTTTATTTGCAGTTTACGGCACGAAAATGTATTGATCAGGAGAGGAAAAAAAACAGCAGCCTGGACACAAGAATTTACCCATGAATAACTCAGGTGTAAAGTGTAAAACTGACAATTGAGAGGGGAAAGTAGCAGAGAGAGGAACGAAAAATCAGAGAAAAGTGTTGCGAATAAACGGGATCGAGAAGTGCCCCAGCAAAATGGCGGCACGACGTTGCCTGGAGCAGCTCAGGCAACGTTATATAACCAACAGAATTCAAGTCTACACCTGCGCGATAATTCTGATATCCCTTCAATTAATAGCGGCCGAGGAGCAGACCACATTCGCCGGCCTGTCGGCGGAAAATGCAGCCCGCATGCTGGCCGGAAGTCCTGGTGAGGTGGAGAGGCCATCGCCGCACCACAGCGAAATGTCCTTAGTCCTCCCGCACGATACCTATCCCGGATTTAGCATTAAAAAGTTCAAAACCCATCCAGTGAAGGCGAACGGCAGCTCGCATCCCCCCGGAGCCAGTGCCTATCACATGCTGGATAGCGACTACTCCAAGTACTTCACCGTCCTGGACGATGGTGTGGTCATGACCACGGCGGACATATCGCCGCTGGTCAATCGTCCGGTCCAGTTGGTGGTTGTCGAACAATCGCCAAATGCCACCAACACCCACAATCTCCAGCTGTTCGTGATGCATCGCAACGACATGCTGCGGTTCTCGGGCTCCCTGCTCGACGCCAGCGGAGAGGTGAGGGAGAACCAGCCGCCGGGCACCAGGGTGAGGGGAGTGCCCCTAATGCAGGCCTTCAGTGGCTCCATTCTCGACGAGGAGCTGGCAAAGCCCAAGAAGGTCCGGTACACCATCATCGATGGCAACGTGAACGACGCCTTCGCCCTGCAGGAGCGCAAAGCCAACCAGAATGTTCAGGTCAATGCCAAGTCCCTGGTGATTGATGGCGACGATGAGTCCGGTGTTTGGTTGGTCACCAATCGTCCCTTGGATCGCGAGGAACGCTCCCACTATGATCTCTCCGTGGAGGCCTCCGATGTCGATGGCCTGGACAAGACAGTCTCCAGAATACAAATCACCGTTCTAGACGAGAACGATAACAGACCCATTTTCAAGTCGCAGGACTACAAGTTCGCCATCGCCGGCCAAAAGGCAGTGAATATGGTCAGCAACAGCAGTGTGACCTACAAGAGATTTGCCATTCTGGGCAAAGTCGAGGCCACCGATGCCGATGGGGATAAGATTGCCTACAGACTAAAGACCCCCAGCAACGTTGTCATCATTGTGCCGCAAACCGGTGAGATAATGCTGGCAGGTGAACCCACTTCAAATGAACTTCTCGTCGAGGTGATAGCCCACGACTTGAGGTATCCCAGTCTGTTGAGTGCCCAGCCGGCCAAGGTTCTCTTGGAATTTTTGGCACCCGAACCAGTATCCTTCATCATGCAACATCTGGAGCATGATGAAGTGAATAATCACTCACATCACCGCGAAAAGAGGAGAGTTACGCGAGCGGTTCGCCCAACGAAAAGGATAGAGTTCACTGAGGCCGACGGAGATACCGAAGGCAAGTCGGTCTTTCAATTGGAAAAGGAAACGGATAAGGAAACGTTCAAGATCAGGGACGATAATCCCTGGGTGACGGTGGAAACAAATGGAGCGGTGCGAGTGAAGAAGAAGTGGGACTACGAGGAGCTGGGCCCAGAGAAGACCATCGATTTTTGGGTGATCATCACCAATATGGGACATAATGGTGAGTTGATAAAACTTTCTGTTCCCTTAAACATATTTTAATACCACAATGCAATTTTATATTTTTTAAACGCTTTAAACAATTAATTTTCGCAATATAAAAATTTCATTTGAAATTTATAAAAGTTAGCATTTATTTCTGAATTTATATTCAGCGGAGAAAAGCAATTAGCGTGCGTTCACCGTATTTATTCAGATATTTATTGAACCCACCACGAGAGCTATTTAATCTTCCACATTAGCACAGAAATTTGTTCAGCTGTTTATGCATAATTATGTGTATCCGTAAAATAAATGCGTCTGCATAATGAGGCCCAGGCAATAACAGCATAATGGAAATTCAGGGAGGAAAATTATGAAAATCAAGGCAGTGGATGTGACCAAAGCAGACTCATTGGATGCGCTGGAGGGTCAATGAGTGAAATAAAGACCAGAATGTCAGTCGTTTTCCCCAAACATCAGTTGATGTGTGAAAGAGTAATTGCCAAGTACATAAATTTAAACATTTTCCAGGATTACCCAATTTATGTTAAATTCTATGTCCTCTTTTTTGATTAGCTGACAGTGCAGAAATCCACTCAAAGCTGCTAAAAGCTGTTTTATATTCACATCAATTTTGGTGAACTCAATTTTAACAATTAAATATAAGTCACAGGAAAGAGGTCGCCTTCTTTTTTCACTGACCAGCAGCTCACTTTTACTGTGTGTTTTCCCTTGCAGCATCTTTTGTTGCGATAAAATGGCAAATTGCTTTTCAAATATTTGGTTGACAGGGCAAGCAATTACAGTCGATGTAAAGGAGAGGAAAATATGCACAGGGAAAAATATTGCAGTTTCCGAAGTTATTTGCTGAGGTTTAATGAAAAGTTTAAATCTATTTTTAGAGTTTTAAAAAATTAATAATATAATTTAGAATTTGTTACTTTACTATCAGGGCTTATACTGAATTTATTTTATTCTTTAAGTTTGTTTACAGCTTTCTTTCCTGTGTTATATTTATTCTCCGCTTCTGTATCCGAACTGTCACTTCAAGCGTAGCTCAATAAGCAAATATTGAAGTAAAAACAATACAGAAACCATTCAGCCATCTACTGGGCAGCCGTAAACCAAGTTAGGGGCCACTGAAGCCGAGTCCTGAATCCTGGGAAACCCCAAAAACCGCATGCCTCCTCCCCCATTTCTGCATCCGTTGCTTTTGACATGAGTCGAACAAAAAGTTCAGCCAACTGACAGCTGCTCTCTTTCGCTCAACCCGAATGTCCAAGCGAAATTTGTTCATTCAGGACAAGTTCATGAAATGTTGAAAAATATTCACATTTCCACTTTCCACTCCCACACTTGTTTCATTTAAAAAATCGCGACGTGTGGAAGGGGCAAGAGGAAAGATTCCGCTGCAGTGGCGCTAATTGTTGCGGTGGAAACTGGTGACCCCTGCCCCTTTGACACCCTGGCACCCTTTTTGATACCTCCTTTTCGCCCCCTTTTGACCCCAGCTCGCCTCCCCTTCGACCCCCTTTCGACTGTTCATCTGTCAATCAATTAACTGTTTCCATAAATGTTGCAACTGCAACTGTCTCTCACTGGCTATCGCTTCAGCTCTTTTTGTCTGACTGATTTTCACTCACATTGTTTGCTTTTCCAGGCAATCCTTTGATTGTCCTGACACTTGCAGCAAGCTTTTGAAAACTGATTAAAAATGTATAAGTAAAAAGCAAAGGTTTCACGGTCCTTCTAACAATGAAACTTTACTTTAAAAATAATTAAATATAAAGTTTTATAGTAGAAATTGGAGGGCAACGGAGGATACTTAATCTATGCCTAAATTTCTTCTACAAAAATATTCATTATGTTCTCTAAAAAACCCTACAAAAAAATCTAAATAATCACTTGCTGACATCTTAAAAAGATTACCATTAAAAGGACTCGCTTAAGACACGCTCACCCAAGAAATATGAGATTTCTTGCACAATAATCTCTACCCTCGCCAAAGGATCCTGGCATCCTTGAGTTAATTTATAGGCATCCAGGGGCGAGGTAGAGGCGGTACAGGAAAATTCTAGGATGCACACATGGGCCAGATAATGGGTAAATGGAGGGGGCTGGAAACTCGGAAAACTCAACTATGTAAAACACTTAACAAAGCGTTGCACCATCGCAGGGGAAGGGCAGAGCGGCAGCACAAGTGAACAAGAAATTTACGACAATATTTTTCATTCATTTAAAATGCTACGCCAATACACAAGAGGAAATTCAAGGGGAGAGGTAGAAGGGTATAAAGGGGAAAAGAGAGGGAAAGAGAGAGTGAGAAATGGGAAAAGAGAGATGGATAGAGAGAAGACTCTTCCTGGAACGTGAAAACCAAAAATGAGAGGAACAGAAACAACTGAAACTCGAACATTTGGTTGACCATGCGCCCTAAGAAACTGAGAGAATTTTAGAATTTTTGAGACATCAGCGCGAGAGAGAGAGAGGGAGAGCCTGCATATTGGGAGAAACCTATGCTAAGGGTTGGGTTTGGTGAAATTTTTGTTTGTTTAAGGACTCGTGCCGAGTCCAACAGGAAATCGCTCGTAACAATTAGAATTCTCCGCAGCAACTCAAACCAAAAGGCCCAAGGAAACCAAAATGAGTACCGAAGTTCCCTGTGAATAGCTACGCACGATTTGACAAGGATCAAGAGCCCGAAAGAGAGAGGGTATCCCTCCCTAGAAGGATATCCTCCGTTAGAAGGAGACAAGGCCAGCGTGTGTGTTTGTTTTACAAATTTCCAAGCGCATTGTTTAGCCCAAAAATGTATGCAGCCCTTTTTGCATTGGAATAACTCCCCCAGGAAAGAGGGGGGACCATGGTCTAAGGGGTAGAAAGAGAAGGCTTTGACATTCCGCCACTCGTAAAAAAAGAAAACAAAAATGCGGTAAAAGGGAAAAGCATCAAATTTATGCACTGCATGAAAAATGAAACGTTGCATGCACCCAAATGGAGCAGGGAAAACAACAATAACCACGGAGAGGGAAAATAAATAAATATAAAATATATGACATTAGTTTATGAATTTTTAAAATGCTTATGGTTTGATTTCTTTATAGAGGGATCGGACTTAAAATCCAGATTTTTTCATAGTTTTTCTCTGTATTTTCCTTCATGCTATGGGTGATCTCAGGTGTACATTTTCCTAAGAAAACTTTAAGATATGCTAGCTTCTCATTTATTCCCCCTTTATTTGCAATTGTCAACTTTTATTGCGATAAAAACTTGTGTTTGCCTTGCCAAACCTGGACTGGCATCTCCCATCTAAAAACTTTACTCTTCCTCGGGTCATAAAGTGCAGCTGGATGGCATAAAACAAAGGAAGGCATTCCTATCAGAGTAACCCTCTGCTTAAATGCCATAGAAATTAAAGCTAAGCTCAACTTCGCTCTATGAATTATGAAAATCAAAATTTAAGTTTATGCCAGGGAAAAGTTCTTGGCACTCTCTCTCTTCTTTGGAGGAATAATCGAGTTAAGATACTCACACACACAGCACACAGCACATGGAGTGTGTAATGTTTGCAGGTAGAAACTTGCTTAATTAAGCATTAATTTCATGTTTTATATGCAAGTCTGGGCTGATTCCAGAGAGCAGGAGGAAAGCAAGAAAAGCAAGTCAAAGGCAGGCAGCAGCTATGCCGTAATGGAAATTATTTAAATTAGGTTTACGGCAAATGCTGGATACTGTGCAGTGAATCATTTATGCAGAGGCTTTGTTCCAATTTAATTTTAATATAAATTATGAACATTTTACATTAATTACATGATGAATGTCATATGGGGAAGGGAATAGTTAAGCTTCTAGGAAGGAATTTTAGGGCAAGCAAAGGAAACAAATAACTTAAATGACAATATATCCATTTAAATCAAAATTCAAATTTTTACACCATATTTAGAAATTGATTTATGGTTCTGAATATTTAAAAACTCTTCAAACTTACCTTTTATTTTTATTCCTTTTCTTGTGGCAAATTTCTAAATAAATTATCCAGACACAAACTTGTGTAAATAGTTTATCAAGTTTTCAGATCCTCCTCCTCCTCCCTCCCACCAATAAAATAAGTAGCGAAAATCATTTATGTCACATTTCGTTCAAGTTTACACGATCCTGCAGCGCTTGAAAATTTGTAAACTTCCAACCCACATCTGCGCCACGTTGGCAGCTTCAAAAGTGTTTTGGCCTAAATTCCAAGTGCCGCC
>JAEIHY010007015.1:0-15752 GCA_018904565.1 Drosophila tsacasi | reverse complement strand
ATACATTTGCACAAAATTAATATACCTTTGTACCTACGGTACATGGTATAAAAATATTATCTCATTATCTTCTAAAGTTTTCTCACAATTAATTTTTGAAAATAGGCTAAAATTTCGGGCTTGTAACTGGAAGACCCCCTTAATAAATAAAAAAAATCATTTTAAAGAATTTGAAACTAAAATAAATACCATAAAAGGTTCAAGTGAAAGTTCAGAAATTCCCCCTTCTTGTACAAAACAAAGAAAACACTTGCAAAAATTCATTTGTTTAATTTTTATTATTAAAAATTTTCTTTATATTGCCTTTGTTGTTGTTTGTTTTTGCTCATTTGCTGTGACCGTTCGTTCGTTCGTTCGCTCTTCGCGCTTCTCTTCCTCGCTCTCTTCTTGCATTGCTTTTGTATATTTTTATCATTTCATTTTCATTTTCATTTTAGTTTCGTTTATTATAATTTTTCCATAGACAAATATTGTTTCGTTTGTTTTGTTGTATGTTCCTTCGCCGAAGGGTAGGAGGAACGTGAACAGGAACAGGGAGGAGGCGGAGGCGGAGGTTGATTTGGCTTGGGATTTGATTGGATTACTTCAACGGGATCTCTTCTCCTTCTCCTCGTTCTCTCCGCTTACATCGTATACGTATTTTTACAGTTACAAAATAAATACTAAGTAAGTGAAAAAAAAGGAAAACAAAGCATACAGCTTGAGCTTACTCTTAAAACATAAATAACAAAGCCGAAGAATAAACAAATATAAAAGCGTTAACAATTCAAGTAAACATAAATCTAAAATGTACAAGTATTTCTTTTATGTGTATATATGTATATATCTTCCCGCGATATCATGAGATATTTATCGAATTAAATTAACTTAATTAAATGATGGGCTTATTTATAGCTATTACAAGGTCTGCCTTTGAGCGGAACGGGTGCTAGGAGGGTGGGGGGTTGCTAAGTATCAAGGTATCAAATATCGAATCTATATCAGTTATATATCAAATTTCGGTTGATAACGTGTCTTACTTAAAAATCACAGCTAAAAGGCAAGCATAAAAGTAATTAATTGATTACGGGAAAAACAACATCAACGAGCTTCCACTACTTCTGCTTCACTTTTCATCTCCTTTTCTTATCTCTCCTCCTTTCTTCGCTTTCCTTCTCTTCTCTTCTCCCATCTCTGTCTGTTTCGGTATGTGTCGGGTTTCTTGTTGGGAAAGCTGAAGTTGAGTTGGGTTTCTTTCGGGGCTGACTCTGGCTCTGTCACGCTCACTCTCTCTCTCTTGCTTGCTCTCCAAACTCCTCTCTCTCTTATGTACAATTTCCGTTATTCGCTTTTACTTGACTACGTACGCATAATTAATAATATTATATAATAATCGTCATATTTTCCATTTCATTAAATAGTTCATATTTATATAGTATAGCACCGAGTACAAAAAATGATCAATAAACAGAGTTTTCCTTTTGTTTTTTTCTTTTGAATTTTGTTTACTTCGTTTCGTCCTTCATTTCGCTTTTGGTTTTTCTTCGTCCAGTTCTCGTTTTGTGTTTTTTTTTTCTCGTTTTTTCTGGTTTTTTCGATTTTTTTTTAGCAAAACTAACAATCTTTTTTCTTTCTGCTTTGCTTACTTATGTAACTTTTGTTTTGTTTTCTTTGTTTTGTTTGTTTGTTTGTTTGTTGTTTCTTGGTGTTTGTTTTTGTTGATTTTTGTTTGTTTGTTTTATGTTTTGTTGGTTGGTTTTGTTGGTTTTGCTGTTCTTGTTATACAGAACTTTCAACGGTTGCTTGTTTGCTTTGCTTTTCTGCTGTTTAATGTTTTTCTCCTTCTTGTTTCCCTTTCCTTCGTTAAATTCTACTACTTATTTAAGGTAATAATTTCTGTTGCTTTCGGTTACGTTTTTTGTTGTTGTTGTTGTCACAAGCGAATGAATCCGTCATTCAACCCATTCGGCCCCTCATCTTACATGGTTCCATCGCCAGATATCTAAAAGGTAAAAGAACGGAGGATTGGAGGCTATATAATAAGAGTCTACAGAGAAAAAGTTCGTTTATCGAGCGCGATATAGAAAATATCGTAAAGTTTAATGTATATCGATAGGAAAAATCCGAAATGCAATATCAAAAAAAAATATGGTGATCGATATCGAATCGATAACATTGTTATCCCATCGATAATCGGGAAATTGTCGATACTACACTCGATATCATATTGAAAATATGGCGAAATCGATACGATAAATTGAAAATGATGCCAAACTCGATATTATATGTATATCGTTAAGTTGAATATATATAAAGGATAAAACTCCGCTATCGTACTCAATATTCTATTAAATATATCGTAAAAAATCGATATTAATCGAACATTTCGCAGAAGTGCATCCAACTCACCTGCGAGTGCGAACTGTCGCTCTCCACCTGCTCGGAGTAGCAGTGCTTATAGTTAAGATAGTCTAGAAGTCTTCTCGGTAATGGCAATGTCTGTATTAGATCCTTTCGTATAACCGCCTTTAGTATAACAAATCTGAAATGACAGGTGAGCAGCAGAGCACACACACAAAAAATAAGTATTTGGGTAAAACATCTAAAACAAGCCAACCAAAAAAAAACCAAAAATATGAAGCCCCGTCGAGTTTTGGCCTATCTGCGCGCCTTCATCCGCTGGCGCTGTGCACCGATTCGCCAGCCGCTGAAGACTCCGAAAACGGGATGCACGCCGCACAGCCGCCTGGCGAGGGCCAAGCTGCAGCTCCGGCTGAGCAAGCAGCAGCTCCGGCTGAGCAAGAAGCAGAATCGGAGGAAGGACTAGAGTGTGGAGCCCTTACCTGCACATGTGCTGCAAGCTTTGTACATGCTTAAATCTAGATACTGGATTGGTTAATTGCACGCGCATTGGTCCGTGCTCCGGTCGACGATGCAGAAAGAACAGATATCTGGGAGAAGAGAGAGTGACGAGGGTAAAAGCCATGTTCGAGGGTCTCGCTAATCTATTGCCACTCACCTGCCGCTCCTCGAATGCTCGACGGCCTTCTCAATGAACTCGGTGATGGTCTGCGATTTGAACTTGGCATACGAGCCGAAGGAGAAGGTTCCTGGGCGAAGAAACATTTGCACAAACCATTGGAAATTTATAGTTTTTCAAGGAAATAAATTGCGTTTTACGGAATTACTTTAAAGCTTCTTCAACTCACCCTGATCCTGCTCGATGCGCACGTGGCGCACACAGTTGTTCAGCTTGAAGCTCAGCGAGAAGATGTAGTGGTCGTCAGAGCTGTCGCGCACGATGAAGGATCCATCCGGCTCGCTGGACAGCACCTTCTCGGCGGCCTCGCTGGACAGGGGACCCCAGTACCAGCCATACTTTTAGAAGCGGAGGAGAGAAGGTTTCAGATTTAGATAAGAATAACTCAGGAGGTGCTCCTTGATACTCACGTCTTTGACTTTCTCAATGCTGGAGGTGAACTGTAGGGCGCGGGGCTCCTGGGCATTGCTCTTTTTCAGCTCCTCGGGTTCCGGTTCAACGGCTTCAATGGCATAGGCTGCAGCTGTGGAGGGAGAAGAAAATGAGAGACAGTAAGGAGCAGGAGTTTTCTTGAAGGGATAAGCTTCTTCTAAGAAGGATTCTTCTTCTATTAAGAAACCTCTTGAAAGGAGAGTTTTCTTAAAGGAAAGAGCTTCTTATAAGGAGGATTCTTCTTCTATTAAGAAACCTCTTCACAGGAGCTTCTTGAAAGAAGGTTCTTCCCAAAAGGAGAAGCTTGCCAAGCTCTCTTCTCACCCTTCTTTGGTAGTGGTGGCAAGGCACGCGACTGAAACTTCTTGCGCAGATCCGCATTCGGTTCGTCCGCCTCCGCCGTGGTCAACGCCACGCCTGCTCCTCCTCCTCCGCTGACGTTCAGTTCCGTGGCCAATTGCAGTTGTTGGGTGAGCAGCAGTTGCTGCTGCTGCTGCTGCAGCTGCTGACCAGCTGCTCCCGGCGCAGTGGTTATCACAGCGGCTGGCGGTATTAGGGGCACCGTGGCCGCTGCTGCTGCCGCTGCGCTGGCATTCACACCGCTCCCAGTGCCGCTTCCAATGGTACCATTTGCATCACGCCCACTGCTGGCACCTCCTCCTCCGCCGCCGCCTCCGCGGCAGCGACTGTGGTTGCTTCGGCGGAAGCGAAAGATGCTGCAGAAGCGCTGCTTGAGGTTCAGCGTGAACTGCGACTTCTTCTCCGAGTGCAGGACGTGCTTGTTGTTGGTGTGGTTGCTGTGGTTGTGATTGTGATTGTGGTGCTCCGTCGGTGGCTTGTCCAGCTGATGCTGCTGCTGCTGCTGCGATTGCTGCTGCGTCTGCTGCACATTGTTGTTGTTATTGTTATTGTTGAGCTTATCGTTGTCGAGGTTATGCTTGTTCTGCTTGCTGAGATACTTCCCGCCACCACCGCCGCCGCCATCGCTGCTGGCTCCCCCAGCACCGCCGGCCGCCCGGGTGGTGCCCACACTGCTGCGCGTTCTCGCCGTTGTCGTCGTGGTGGTGGTATTGGTCGACACACTCCAGATGGTCTCGTTGCTGGACTTGACCATCATGGGCTTGGGCAGGCCCTGGGCCTTGCCCGCGTCCGAGTAGAGCGTGTGATAGAACTGCTTCACCTCGTCCAGCGTCATGTGCAGCGGCTCCGATTCGCTGACCTGGCCCATGGCGCCCACAGGAGTCCGGTACTTGCCATGCTTGCTGCCCTTGTCCCCGTCCCCGTCGCTGGTCTCCGTGCCCGCATTCGCCGCCGCTGCCGCCGCCGTTCCTCCGTAGCGCTGCTTGCGCTTGTTCCGCTTATTCCGCCTGCTCGCCTTGTGGTAGGCATTCGGGGCGCTGGACTTTTGCTGCTCCTGCTGCTGATCCAGCTGCTGCTGCTGCTGCTGCTGCTCGATCATGTCCACGGGAAAGGCATAAATGTCCGAGTCGATGGGCACGTTGTAAAAGTCGGAGATCTCGCGCGTAAACAGGGCGTCGTGCGACATGGCCTGCGTGATGAAGATCGAGTCGTCCGGCTTGTTGGCCGAGGAGACATTCAGCGAGTTGTGCGAGCTGCTCAGGCGGCTGTTCAGCGAGTTCCTCGAGTTGGGCCGCTGGCCATGGCTGTACCCGTAGCCGGGCTGATGGTGGTGGTGGTGGTGATGATGGTGATGGTGGTGCGGATGATGGTGGCTCCCATGGCCGTGGCTGTTGTGGTAGTGACAGTGGCTGGTGTGGCCCAGGGGACTGTACAGCGAGGCCTGGCGTCGCTGCAGACTGCTGTTGTCCACCGGCTGCCGCCGTGCGCCGTAGTACAGATCGTAATCGTGAATCTCTGAGAGGCCGGCGCTGTTGAATCTCTGCTGGGCCGCCGCCGCCTTGGCACTCGCTATGGTGTCCTGCTCCGTGGGTATGGCCTTGAAGTAACGCGTGTGATCCTGATAGTAGGGACACAGCGTCTGCTTGATCTTCACTATGGAAACCGGCGGCGGTGGCGATGGCAGCGGCGAGCAGCTGCTGGCCTCCGACTGCTCCTCCTCCTCCAGCAGATCGACGCTGTTGCCCAGCGAGCTGCTCACGATGTTGTTCGGTTCGTCGTATATATTATCCGTGTGGCTGTTCAGGATCGAGTCGCTGGAGTACAAGTGCTTGTTGATCGCATACGACTCCTTGAGGTTCAGCTGACTGAGCTCGGCGTCCAGCTTCGAGGTTTCCGTCTTGGTCAGCAGCAGGACGAGCTCTTGTTGTTGCGGCTCCTCGGGCAGGGCGGTGGCCATGGTGGCGGTGGTCAGACCATTCATTCCAATCGTGGTGGTGGCATCGTCCTTGAGGTGCTCGAACGAGGACTGCGATGAGGTCCAGCGGCGCAGGCTGTTCACAATATTCTTGGAGATGGAACGCACTAGGGTGGTCTGCGGCGAGTCCTGGAATTCCGGAGGCGGATCGATGGGCGCCAGGGGTCCCTTTTTCAGTGTATTAAAGTTCTCGGCACTCATGCCGCCCTCCGAGCAATTGTCCAGCGAATCGAACTGCGACACCTCGCCGTCGCTCTCCACCATCTGTGAAGGGGAAAGGCATTGAAATTAATAGGATTAGGATTTGGTTATGGAGCTTTCTACTCACCTCAATCTCGAATTTGCACATGCCCAGGCGGTAGGAGTCGCCGCTGGATATGGAGCTGTTGGTGGTCAGCGGCACTCCACTGTCGTCGCTCAGCGAGGCCGCCGCATTCAGCTCGATGCTGTTGGCGCTGACGAGCTCATGGTGAGGCGGTGGCATGATGCTGAAGCTGTCGCTGCTGCAGATGCTGGACACGCACACGCCGCCACCTCCTCCTCCTCCTCCTGATCCACCATTGCCATTCGAATTAGAGCTGCCGTTGGAGTTGCTTTCCTTAAGCTTGATGGACGATTCCATTTTCCGGGCCAGAGACTCAGGTGAGAGGCAACCACAGCTGAGGAAGGAAGTTATAGATCAAGTTAGATATAGTTTTGGGAAAGGTATTTAATTAATGGGAACGAAGCTCCTTCAACAGATTTTAAAACCATTAAAAATGTGACCCAAAAGTATGCTACAAAGTGGTAAATCTTATATTTTTCATATTTAATAGCTTTTCTCAAAATGTAAATCATATAATCAAAGGGTTAAATCTTTTATCTGACAGAATTTGCCCTTTCAGAGACCCTTTTTATAGTATTTCCAAGCCGGCAACCATTTCCCAGGCCTCCCTGATCACCGTTTCCACGCTGCGTAGCCTTCTTTTGGATGAACTTTCAATTGATTTGAGTTCTCTGGCTATTTCCCATTACTTATCGCTTGTTTAGGCCCAAATTTGTTCGTTATTTGAGGCAAAAAGCATTCCGCATAAACGATTTGCACTGTGTATGCGAGAGAGAGGAGACGCTGGCTGGCCGAGATTGATGGTATATAGCAGGAGGCTCGTTGGCTGGGAAATCGACGCCCAGAAAACAGTGTTAGATGCCAATTTGTATTTTTTTGTTTAATTAATTTAATTTGTTTAATTTTTTAGGGGCTTCGAATTTGATTAATTGGATGACACACATCCCAACCTATGACCTTTGGGTGCGGCGGCTGCTGCTGCTGCTGCTGCAGCTTGCAACGAATGCAATTGAAGGTCAATGACAGTTGCGTGCGCCGTTTTTCGTCCTGCCGCCCACTGCCGCCCCCTCGGGCGCTACTCCCTTTCCCCCGGTGGGCACCTACGCTTGTGCTTGTGCGCAGAGAAATTGAAGCCAAAAATGCAGACGAGATTTTTTCCCCTTTTTTTTTTGGGCGTAGGGATTTGGGGTTTTTGTGGAATTACGAAAGGTTTCCACGAGATCCTCTCTCTTTCCGTCTCTCTCGCTCTCTCTCTCTCTTCCCGTTTAAAATGTCTCCAAAAGGGCGATTTTTCTGATCAGACTTCAAGTGCGTAAAAAGTACCGCTATAGTACACACACACACACACACACAAAGAATAATCGCAAGGAGTAGCCGGAAAAAGTAACCCCCCCGCCCACTGCCCACCGCCACCCCCTTTAGCGGTCGTCGTCGTCGTGCGTCGTCGTTTTCGTAGTACGACGTTTGCTAGTATTTTTTTTTCCAAAGCACTGATAGCGCTGATTTTCTGGGTGCCGCTAGGGTAAGCAAGAGCGAGGGAGAGGGGGCGAGTGCAGCAGCGATAACAAAAATTTCTTATTAGAATTTTGTCACTCTGTATATACACAGCTCTCTCTACACACACACATACACTCACGGAAGGATGCAGGGCGGCAGGAGGATGCGGCAGAGGAGGTTGGGGTGGTGGGGGGTAAAAGAGAGCCACGACACCTACGCACGCACATACACACAAACTAACTCACACACACAAGCACACACTCTCGTGGGCACGTAACACCTTTGCTTAATTTAATTATTGCTCTCCTGGCTCTCGCGTACACACACACACACCAGCGCAGGGCCAGACACTCACACACGCGCCCAGCACTCACTCACACTCACAGCACTACGCGCACACACACACACTAGCGCACACCCGTGCATTTGCATTCATTACAATATATTCCTTCTTCCATTTCATTGCGAGTTGCATTCTTCGCACCTGCCTTTTGCTGGCTGCTTTCCTTCTTTCCTATTGTTGGCACTTCGAACTCAGCACTGCGGGCACTTTCTTGTTGACATATTGATTGATTTTGATTGCACGCATTGCAATTGTTTTTCGGCCGTTTTCAAAGAGCTGCAAAATAGAGCTGGAAAGACATCGATGGCAATATCGATATTATCGGAGTTTTTCAAAACAGGCATCGATATATCGATGCCCTCACAAAATATCGATATTTCACTCTCTTTCGATTTATGGTCTAATGTTATTGATATTTAACTGTTAGCCGCGTAGTTAATCTAATTAACCGCATAGTTTCACCGAATTTTTTCGTTTAGGGAGGATCGGGTTGATTTGCCCAGGGATGGAAGACAGGAATACATTTCTGTGCAATTTTTATTAATATCATTCCTTTCCTGAATATAAATAATTGTATTTTATAGATAATCTTAACTTTGTAATGCTTTGTTTCGGTAAGAATATAAGATTTCTTTAAGTCATTTTTATATTTAATCAAATTTCTAAGCTTTTTTTTTTAAATATTTAAAGTAATTAAACATTTTTGTTCTTTTTTTAGGAAATGTCAGATATTGTTTATAGCAAAGATAAGATAAGAGCAAAATATCTGCAATAAGCATCGATGCTTGTCCCAAAACAACATCGACAAAGTTCCAGCTCTAGTAAAAGAGCAAATTTGAAATCTTTGACTTCCGCCAGAGGGCGCTGAAGTGGCGCCACAACCAAAGTTAGTCAATGAAAGTTTAGCAGAATGTTTCTTAGAATTTTTTTTTTATTAACTAGTTTAGATAAATTTTACATAATTTTCCAAATTTTATTAAAATAAATAAGATGGCGCTGGGTTTGCTTCAATATTTAATCATAAGTAAGAGAAGAGCTACCTGAACCCGAAAAATATTTATTGTTTGACATACATAAATTAACCTAAGAATTCATTTCTTTCTTTTTCAATATAGCCTGACATGTTTATTTAGACGTGTGCATGCATGCATTTCCCGTTTTCAGGGTCATTCGGCTCAAATCTGGAATTTGTCTTTTTTTTTAGCAGGGAGAAGGCATAGGCCGCGACGGTCACCACCTGTGTTACCTGTTGACTGTTGACTGCTGAGTGCGACAGCGACTGCGATTGTTACTTTCACTGCGACGGGCACGAACACGTTTCATTGGGCCTTTGTTTGCTGTGCTTTATGCCTGCTGGTGCTTGCCTGTGTCCGTCCACAAAATGCAAGAGTTATATTAAAATGACAAAAACGCAAATGGCAAGTGGCAAAAATGGCAGCCACTGCCTTAGCCTTACCAATAATCGCATAAATTAGCAATTCTGTGTGCGGAAGTGTGCTGTGGCGGGGCTCCTAACCTGAGGCTTGGCTTTTCACTTGCGCTCGAGACACGGCTCTCACTTTCGTTGCGATTCGCTGGCTGTCAAATATTTAATAATTTGTGCTAAAATGTGAATTAAATACATAATGTGTCGACGTCGTCTGGTGGCAACAGAAACAGCAACAACAATAGCAGTCCAAAGTAAGTCCAAGCAAACACAATGCGACGCTGAGGAATGTCAACGGCATGCGAAAAGAAAACGAAAAACAAGGCGAGACGACGGTTGCCACTCAAGCCTCCGAGTTGCATGCCACTTTTTCTCCTTCTTCTTTTGCCTTTTTTAATGTCGCGTATTTCTTATTTATTTATTTTTAATTTTTTGTTGTTTTTTGGCCCCAGGCCCCGGCAATTGAGATCGAGAGAACTGAGGCTGAGCTGACCAACATGCCGATCCGATCCGATTACGAGCATGGCTATATAAGTGCACGGCCTATTCTTGTTGTAATTTAGGTAATTTTGGTATTTCCACACACATAAACACACTCGAACACATCACACCCACAGATGCCGTCAAAATAGTAGCACAGCACGGGGAATTTCTGCAAAAATAATAAAAAGAGGCATGGAAAACTACAATCTAGATCAAAAAATATAATAATTAAAAAAATAACAAGTATAAAAACAAATAATAATGCAAGGTCGGCACCTCAATCAATTTATTATTAATTAAACACATTTTTTAGGTTAAGAAATGCCGTATAAAAATAAAACTTAATTACAAAAATTTTAAATTTATCGCGAGCTATGTAGGTTTTTTTTGTTTTCACACAAAAAAGAATCTCTCTATTTATTTTATTACCCCAATATTTTTCGGTATTTTAAATATATTTTTTATATAAATTAATTTAAGAACATTATATTTACTGACCATCCCTATTATTTTGAGCACCACTGTAACATACACCGAGCGCTGATGCAGTCGCAGAGCGCGCCCAAAAATGCAATTGAGAAAAACCCACGCCATAAACAGAAACCCAAAATAGACAAAGGCATTAAAGCCGATGAAAATCAACAGAAACTGGCGAGATGCCGATGCCAATGCCGCACACACACATCGCTGCAGATATATTTATATCTGTATCTCTCGCATAAAGTGCACGTGTGTGTGCGCTGTTACCTGCGCAGTCGCAGCATCTTTGCATTGGGTCAGGAGCGCACTGCGAGAAATCGGGTGCCCTGATTAGCAGCGGGGAGTGGTATGGGGGAATCCCATAGTTTGCGCCTCACATGGTTGGACTCTCCTGCCAATATTTATTATTTACATGTAAACAGCTTGCCTCTATTGGCCACAAAGTTAAGTGAACCTCGCAAACAGAGCAGCTGGATTTCAAATGCAAATAAAAACCCATTAAAATATCGGTTTACAGATATTTACAGATACAACTGGAGTGCAATGGAAAACTAAGCTGAAGATACAAACATATTCTATTAAAAGTGTCTGTGAATGATGATCTGTACAGGTGTAATGAGTAAAAATAAGATCAAAGATGGTCTTAAAAAGATATAGGAATTATTCCTTAATTTGTATATATTATCCTAGCCTAGCAGGATTACACTTATTATTGTTGCTACAGTCACATGCTTATTTTATGTGTTTATTATGGAATCATAATTTTTGTCATATTTTGAAATATTGTTCAAAATATATACATATGTATGTACCTACATTTATTATCCTCCAGTGTAATTTCCGTTTGAGGAGGCTGATCCCAATATGTAACCAATAAAATATGTTGCTTAGTTTTGACAGAGTTACGATCTGGCGCAGAATGACTGCGATAGGATGGGCGATATACCTCCCTGCTCTCCTCCCCCCTTTAATGCAGGTTCCAGCCCACCGCCTACGCCCATGTGCCCCAAGTCCTACTCTACCCTACCTTCCATATGCCTGGAAGTTACCAATATATAGCCACCAAAACCACATACCAAAGGAACAAAAAAAAAGATGAAAATATCAACACGTTGTTGTTTGGTTTGTTTATACCCTACAAGTGGGTATTGCTAGATTTATGGATTTATTTTGGAAGACAACAAAAATACGAAATATGAAATATGGGGAGTAGGATAAATGGGAAACTAGAATAAGGAAATGCTGAAAAGGGGAAAAGGATATATTTTATATTGAAAGAGATCCGTTGAAGGGTATTTGGGGAGCTTCACTTTCCAGAGCCAGTTTTGCCTTACTTGTTGTTGTTGTGTCGTATCCAGCAGGTAGAAGAAGCACCAGCACGGTCTCCTTGCCTCCTCCTCATCCTCCTTCTTTATATCCTCCTCCTTGCACCTCTCTCATTCTCCCTTATTCGGTTGCATTTGCAAAGCGCTCGAAAGAGTGCAGCGACGTCAACGCCGACTGAGACGGCGACCGAGACTGCGACAGCGACTGCGAAGCTGGCTCAGAGACATTGCGCCGCTTTAACTACGACGGACGGGTATTACCTGAAGTCGGGTTCCTCCGTTGCCGTCGATTTTCAGTCCGCCAGCGAACGTCACAGCGATCACAACGCCGCCTCAGCTTAGCTCAGTTCAGGTTCTCGGCTCAGCTCTGGATCGCTGTTCTCTTGTCTCCACGATTCTCCTTCTCCTTCTCCAACTCTGAGTCTCCGCCCGGCGCGCGTGTCTCTGTGTGTGTGCGTGCGCACGTGTGTGTGTGTGTGTTAGTGCTGCTAAAAATTATTATTTTTTTCGTTAACAAACGTTGCTTTTTTTTACTGTGTCTTCCAAACTGGTTGCTGCTTTTTTAACTGTGTATTTGTGCAGCCGCAGTAGCAGTTCGAGACGACGACGAACGAACAGCAAGAAGAAGAAGCAGAAGAATCTAGCTGCGGAAGAAGAAGAAGAAGCTGAAGATCACAGCGAAGAAGAGGAAGAAACGGAGCACACAACTGTAGTTTGTTGTTGTTGTTTGTTGGTTCTGTTTTTCGGTTGAGAAATCACGAAACATAAAAAAAAACGAAATTGAAGTGGCACGACCACCGACAGAATACATACACATATAAGCCCGACCGATATAGTTCCGGAATAATACATAACGATGCCCTGCTCGGCCGTTACCTTATCGATAGCGACGATCTGCGCGATCATCGCCACCGCCCTGCTGGCGATCGCCTTCTCCACGGATAATTGGCTGCACTACGACGTCTGGCGCAACCAGATACAGGTGAGTCGGTGCTCCGAAGAGCTTGGAATACATAATCATCGGCCAGAAAAATATATGTATAGTATGTAGTAGCCGTGCATCTTTGCGACTGCGTGGCAGAAGCCAAAGCCAAATCCAAAACGAAAGACTCTGCCCCTTAAAACGGAGCTTAAACTCCGCACAGTGGGAGAGGAAAAGCAAAATAGAGTCGAACTTTAGCAGGAGAAGGTTAGAAAAATGTTTTTAAGTAAAGGAATATCTGACAAATTAAAGACATTCCCATATTTTGTAGTAAAACATAAATTATATCTACGAATATTTGTTTTTAAAACCTAAAAGATGGTAGGAAATATTAAATTTGATGTTCTAAGCTCAAAATATCGTTCAAACGTTCCTAGATAGTTACAAACTAATAGATTAATTAATAAATAATATCAGAAAATTTGGTCTATTGAAATCCTTTAGTAATGGATAGTATAAAAGTTATATACTTTTGAAGATGTTAACACCATTTAAGATCAGCTGTAAATAGTAAAGATATGTTTATAATGGGAATATAATGATATAAATCTCTCATTATTTGTGCTACTTTGGCGGCATCCATAATCTGGGTATCTTTCTCTTCCAAGAACACAACAATCTTAAAAGATTTGCTTAGGCAAACAAGATAATTAAATGCACTTCTTTTACTTCATCAGTGTGTGTGTGCGTGTGTGTGTTTATGCATGACCAACAGGTGTGTGTGGCCCACTGTGCGGAGGGTGAAAAGGAGGCAAATAATGAAAGAAGAAGCAGCAGGCAGCAGCAGAGGTAGCAATAACAAAGGCAACAACAGTGGCGGCAGCGAACGGTGGTAACTAACAGTAACAACAGTCGCTCGTTTTGTGTGCTGCTTGGCCAGCAGAAAATAAGGGCAAGGCGGAGAAGAAGAAAGGAGAAAGAAGAAAGGTCGAAAGCAAACAGACACAGACACACTCAACCAAGGGGGAGGGAGGAGTGCAGTGGACCGGTGGAGGAGGGTGGTGAGGCAACGGCAACGGCAAAGGCCGTTAACGTTAACGTTAAAACTTTCTACGCGCGAGCGCTTAGCCAAAGCCAAAACGCGATGAACGATGAATGGGAAGCGAGCCAAAGAAGAGCCCAGCCAGAAGAAGAAGAAGCAGCAGGAGAAGAGGAGCACAGCCACACCAACACCAGCACAGGTTGCCATTTTGCATGCAGCACACAGACTCGGCAAAAATATTTACAGATCGAATTTTTCGGTTATAGGAATTTGAATAAGAAAATTGGAAAAACTAGCAAATTTAATTAAAGTTTTATTAAATTAAGAATTTCATTGAATTGCATAGAATTTAGATGAGATAAATCTTGAATTAATTACCTGTCGCAGAGAATTATTAAAAAAAGAATAATATTCATCATAGGTGAATCAGCTTTATTTCTAAAATTACCTGTTGATCAGCAGGAATTCTAGTCTCACCCACTGAGTATTCATAAATTAAAAATACAAATGATGGCATTTACCACAACAACAACAACCACATAGCAAATGATCCGTTTGGGATTACAGAAATTCAAATGTAGAAAAGTCAACAGCAAATCAAAGGTGCAGCAGAGAAGGATAGAACATTATTAAACTGTTATGAGAGAGATAGAAAGAGAGGCCGCCAATGAACGTTTGAGTGTGAGTGCGCATACCAAACATACCAAAATAAGTTACCTAAAAAACAACAACAAAATATACAGACACATAAAAAAGCGCCAGAAGAAGAGGAGAAAAACGACTCAAAGTGTGCTGAAAATATTTGCACGTTTTTTTTTCTTACTCTCTGAGGTGAGGTAAAGTTGTCGCCTAATCCGAAAGTTTCAATGGAGCCGAGGGAACAATAATTACGGTGAGATCGGTGATCATTCCATCTCGCAGTCTCAACTCTCCACAATTCTCCATCACGAAATCTTCGAGACATTTATAAAGTCATTAGAAGTACGCGCTCTCGCTCTTGACCTCCCTTATCATGCATTCTCTCTCTATATCTCTCTCTATCTCTATCTCTCTTGCCCTTGCTCCTTTGGCGATTTCCGCCCTTAGATAAGTCTTTGAAAAACACCGCTCAGGTGCTACAACAACAGGTAATTTGAGCTACCTGCCCAGGAAACCCTGTTGATTGCCTTGAAAAGTGTCTGCATTCCTGGTGAGAGTGGAAAATTAAACACAAAAATCAATTATGATCGGTTCTCCAAGGAGGGATTTTTGAGATCCTAAGTTCACGTGACTTATCATGATGACGATTGGGTCAGCAGAAGGTTAACCCTTGGAAGACATTCGGAAAATTATGTGGGAAAAGGTTATTATCCTCAACTTATGCTGGAGATTTTTAAACTACTAATAAAATTGTTCAATTTTAAGAAAGGTTTTCCTATTATTATTTATTTATTTATTATTTATTCCAAGGATTTTATATCATAGAAATAAATATTTCCCAAATACTTGCATGCTCTTGTTGATATTCGCTTGAGTTCCATAAAGTTCAGGCTCTGGAAGACCAATGTCCCTATCTACTTTTCTTCACAGACTTTTTAGCTGCTAGTACTTAGTGTTGTTATTTATTTCTGTTACCTGATAAATAATACTGGATGGTGTTTCATAAACATTTCCCTTCAAGCCTTTCTGGTTTTCAGTTGAGTAATATCCTGGAAGACTAAAGTCCCAATCTACTCCATACTTTCTTCTGTTTTCACAGACTATTTAGTTTCTTCTTAAGACAGTTTTTTAATTTGCTTAATAAATTCTAAGTCCTGGAATATAATATATATATTATATTTCCCTTCAAGCCTCTCTCGTTTTCACTTGAGTAAACATTGTCCAGGCTCTCGAAGGTCCCTTTCTACCCGCCAATCCCTTTATTATCTTGAAAGTACTCGAGTATCGAGCACTCGGATACCTGCTGGTATGCCAGAGCCACATCGCCTTTGCGTTTTGTGTCTGTGTCTTAGGCCAGGCCACCATTTGGCTTTGGCTTTGGCTTTGGGGCAATGGAGCCGCATATCCACGCCTATATCTCGGTGCCCCCCCTGTAAAGAGGGCCCCTCCATAGCCCCTTACCCTTACACATTGATAAACTGGTT
>JAEIHY010007004.1:0-15761 GCA_018904565.1 Drosophila tsacasi | reverse complement strand
CGAGTTTGCATTCGAATATTTTGAAATTTGTTTTAGAATATGATAAAGGCTTTCAAATTTTATCCTTTGGAACATTCCTTAATGTTACTATATTAAAAATATTAATTTCAGAGCATTTTTTGTGGTTTTTGCCGCGGTTGTACTTTCCAGAGAATAGCCCATATATTGAACCTAAACTATTATAAAGGCTAAAGGCTCATAATTCTGGCTTAGACATTTTTTCAGCTGTAATTGTAATGCACTCTCTCTTACTTACTGTTTCCCTTCCTGTATTTTAGGTGGACATTGAGGAGAACAACAATGGCAATTACCTGTCCGCTGGAGAGATGCCGCTGCCCGCCTTGTATTTCATGATGAGCCTACTCTTTTTCCTCTCCGGCCTCTTCTGGGTGTTTATCCTGAAGAAGAGCAAGTGGGTTTTGCCGAAAAACTTCCGTTTCTTGTTTTCTTATACATATTGTGCTCCTTTCCATGACAGGCACACGGTATACAAAATCCACTACCTGATGGCCGTGCTGGTGTTCCTCAAGTCCCTCTCGCTGATGTTCCACTCGATCAACTATCATTTCATTGAGAAGCGGGGCGAGCACGTGGAGACCTGGGCCATCCTCTACTACATTGCTCATCTGCTGAAGGGCGCGGTGCTCTTCATCACCATCGTGCTGATTGGCACCGGCTGGACGTTCATCAAGCACATTTTGTCGGACAAGGACAAGAAGATCTTCATGATTGTCATACCGCTGCAGGTAAATATTTATACTCACGTTTATTCCGCGTCTAAATTCTGAATTCCCAATCTCTTTATTGTTTAGGTTCTCGCCAACGTGGCTCAGATCATCACCGACGAATCGGACCAGAGCGACGCCGAGTTCCGCACCTGGCACAACATCTTCTTCTTCGTGGATCTGCTGTGCTGCGGCGCCATCCTGTTCCCGATTGTGTGGTCCATTCGGCATCTGCACGAGGCATCTGCTTCGGACGGCAAGGCGGCGATCAATCTGCGCAAGCTGAAGCTCTTCCGCCAGTTCTACATCATGATCGTGTGCTACATCTACTTCACGCGCATCATCGTCGACCTGCTCCAGATGACGGTGGTGTTCCAGTACGCCTGGCTGGACGAGATGTTCCGCGAGATGGCCACCTACGTGTTCTTCGTGCTTACGGGCTACAAATTCCGACCGGTGTCATCGCATCCGTACTTCGAGGTGCCCGACGAGGACGACGACGAGGTGGAGGTTCTCACCGGATCGGGCCTGACGGAGTCGCTGCATCGCGTGAAGCCGGTGAATCGGAATCACCATGGCAGCAGCTCCGGCGGCCTAACCATCATCGAGGGCAACGACGACGAGCGTGAGAATCTGATTGCGAAGCGTGAATCGAGTCACGAGTACGATTAGGCATCGCACACGATACACCACACACCACACATATTCCCTGTATTTCCTGCATTAGTCCGTAGTCAGTAGCAATTCCCGGGGTCGGGATATACACGCGGAGCCATCAGCTAGTACTTTGTCCCTTTACCTTACTTTACCCTACTCACCTTCGTTCTTAGAGGAACCTTACGAAAACAAAAAACAATCCGATGGCCCTGGCAGTGGAGGGGATATCTCAGTATGTCAACTTGGCCACCATCACACACTCCTCCTCCTACTACTCCTCGTTGCGCCCGTCCAGCCGCCATCCGCCAGCCAACACACTTGTACATAAATTCTTAACGAGCCCGCTGCTATGAACGATGCCCCCTCGTTTTAAGGCATATAAATATTAATAAATACATTTATGTAATTACGTATAATTTTATGAATATAACAAAGCTTTAATATGTAAGTCAAGGTTCGTATTTTCCTTTATAAATTCTATTAAGAGGTTAGAGCCAAGCATCCGGACTACATGTACGGAGTGCTGAATTTCGGTATAAACTGAATCGTGTAGATCATGTAGGTGCCCACCGAGCAGGCGATCTGCAAGGATTACCATTATAAGTGCGATGCCCTGGGGGAAACTGATCTAATGTACGCACCCTTGTGAGCAGACTGCAGTCCATTATGGTCAGACCCAGGCAATCGATTCGCACAGGCTGGTGCAGGAGTTGCAGCGAAAAGTTCTGGATCTGCGGGGGCAAGAATATAGAGTTAGTATTGGTAATAATAGTGGCCGCACGTCGGACCTGCAGGGAGAGATCCGGAAAGCTGCAGCAGCCGGAATCAGTGCCTATGCTATGCAGCTGGTGGGCAATCCTCGGCACAATCACCATGCAGCTCTGCGAGGCGTAGATAAAGGCGGGGATCTCCAGCAAAGCGGGCAGGATTAGGTAGTAATCTGTCAGGGAAAGGCCAAGCCACCGTCAATGGCTAACTTAAACACTCCATCAGAGATGAGACTCACCTATATTCGCAATGCCATTGTAGATGGTGTAGTACATGAAGTAGCAATCGACGGCGATGCGGATATTGATCGTGAGCAGAACGGCGAGGATGGAGTAGTTGAAGGCCCGCTGGAAACACCGGAACATGTCGTACACATCGCTATAGATGCGCTGCTTCTGCAGCAGACTGCGGCGCAGGAAAGCCTCAAAGCCGGCAAAGCTCCGGCCAGTTTCGCAGGCGAACTTCGAGTACTGCGCCAGCAAGACCATCTCCCGCTCCAGGTGGGCCAGTTGCTGCCGCAGCAGCTCCATGTGGAGCACGAACTGCACATTCCTCATGTAGGTGAGGCAGACCAACGGTTCATAGGTCAGCCAGAACAGAACCATGTGATGACTCAGAGGCTGGACCTGCCACAGACCCAAGTGCAGCAGCAACTCGATCAGCATCATCCCATAGAGACAGATCAGGTAGCGGCAGTACTGCTGCAACTGGCTCTTCAGACTAACTCCCACTCCCACTCTCTGGCTCAGTTTGCCGTGAAGACACCAGAAGCTGGACAGGTGCCGATGACTGGTCAGGGTTTCCAGGTAAATGGCCGCCACAGCCAGCTCGGCGAAAACGTACTTCAGGGCATCGTTGGCGCAACCGAACACGTCTCCCTGATAAAGGAACTCGGCGCTACTGGTTAGGCACACCAACACCAGGGTACTCAGGGCGACCAGCAGGAACAGACTCCACGCGCGCAATCGCGTCCTGATCCGGCCCGGTCCCTTGTCCCCGGGAAGCGGAATGCCATGGAAGCCCAGCAGCTGGTAGAGACGCAGATGGAACTGCAGGACCTGGCCCAAGCGGCCGCTCATCGTGAACTGCCACCTGAAGCTAGCTTGGCCTTATCCTTGGGTTAGATCTCCACCGACACCGATGTATATCCCGAACTCGGGTCGGGGTCGGGTCATCCAAAATTCAATTAACCTAAGTGACTTCCGCGACGAATCGTCGGTTTTTAAAGCTTTGGTCAAGCGAAAACAGGTTAGGAAATAATTTAATTTAAAGGAATACCCTAAAATAGAGATTCTCGCCTAACCTTGGGTTAATAAACCGGCGGTAGAGAAAGACAGTAACAGGAACTTATTTCAAATATTCAAGAATACGTGGCAAATATCATGTAAGAAATTAAAAATAAACTAGAGTAAACCTGATTTTTCCTAGACACCTACTTATGCACTTTTTAATGTCGAATTTGTTTACAATTTTTTGCAATAAGATATTTTATGGCCGGATAATAAGTGCAATTAAGTACTTTTTTAAGTGCACCAGAATTTAATGTTTAGATCAAGAACATTGGATGATTGCCTTCTCTAATTTGTCATTTACATACTTACCTTCTATAATTTAATTGCCTTGAATTACTAACTCAAGAACAAATATTTTAATGGCTGGTATTCATTAACTGAAAGTTAACAGAAGAATCAAATCGGAAATTTCAGGGTCAGAAAATGGGTTGAAACCACTGAAAAAATCTATCTAAATCTATTGCTTAACCTTACTTTAGTAGATTTCTAGTCGTGTGAGAGCATTTCTTTTAGTGTGTTCTGTTTATTCATAGTTTTCGGCCTTGCGACTGATTGAATCAACTTACGGAACTAGGGTAAAAAAAAAAGGGAATAAATAGATCTTAGATTAGGCGAGGTGCTGCACACCAGCTACAGATAGGGCCCGTGGTACTGATACCCACTGGATCCGTAGCCCTGGACATGCCCCACATTGTAGCTGTCCACGCCGCTGTAGGTATCCGCAGCGGTGCCACCGCCAAATCCCGCGGACTCCGGCCAGTCCACGAGAGATGGCCGGCGACGTCGCGTGGCTAGGGATGGCGGCGGTCCGTACGTGTCCGCCGGCTGCTCCTCATCGCCATATGGATCGCTGCTTGGCACCTGGACGGAGGGACGGAAGTCGCTGCTACTGCCGCCAGCTGCTGCGGGCCTGGAGTAGTCGTATCCGTAGGAGGCGACTTCCTCGGGCGCTTCCAGGGTGTAGGCTGGAGCCCGGTTCGCCTTGGAGCTGCGGTGGGCGTGGCTATGGTTAGGCGGAATGTAGGTGTTGCTGGGCGGTGAGTAGTGGTAGCCGTGATCTGGCTCCTGCTCCACATGCTCCTCGACGGGCGCCGGTTCCGCATAAGCACCAATTCCATGGAGGTGTCCCTGGTGATGTGGCTTCGCAGCTGGATAGTGATAGCCCACATCGTCGTCCTCCTCGTCGGTGTGGTGATGATGGTGCTTCTGCTTGGGCCGCGACTCAATCACCCGATAGGTCTCCACACTGTGCTCCGGGTGGTCCTCGTAGTCGAAGCCGTGCGGCCTGTGCTGCTGCTCCTCAATGATGGTGTACGTGTTCACCTTCTTCTTGGGCGGTGCCGGAGGCGGGGGCTGCGCCTTTTTGGCATAGGTCTCGGTGAGATGGTCCGCAAGTTCCTTGGCGTGGTTCAAGTAGTCCGCATGCTCGCTCATGTGCAGCGGCTTGTCCAGGTCCGAGAGGATAACGCTCTCCAGCAGGGGACTGGGCTTGGGTCGGGGCCTAGGGCGCGACCGCAGCTGCTGGTGGGGATGCGGATGGTGGTGGTAGTGGTGAATCACCTTGTGGGCGCCCAAGTCCGGCTCCAGTGCCGCCTCCTCCTTGGGCACATGCACCTTGATGTGGACGTACTCGTTGCCAAATCCCAGCACAGAGGCCAGCTGAATCAGAAGCAGCAGCAGCATCAGCAGCCGAGCTGCCGGAAGGGGTCCCGATCTATTCCATGCCATGTCGCCGCGTCGAGTGCTCATCACCGTGTGGCTTATGGCCGCCGCCTTGCCGAAATCGGTTTAAGCCGAAGTCTTTCTTTTGTCAAAATTTATATACAGCAGCCAATGTGCCGGCGATGACCAGCTCTTGACCTACGAGCCCGCAGGTGAAATGCGTAACATCACGGTTCGAGGTCGACTTGTTTATACCCTTTGTCAAGTAAAGTCTTCTCTTTCCCAAAAATGTGTGCCGAAAATATTGCACTTGTGTCATAAATTTCCCAACTGGTTCTAATATATAATATCTATAATATGGAATGAAGTGACGGTGCCCGGTCAAGTATTATATGTGTTTTGTAGAATGTACGATTCCAGAAATAGCAATATTCTCCTGTTGATTGTTATTTACACTAAAAATACCTTAATCTGTTCTTAAATCCATATAAATAACTCTTCAATTTAAAAGAAATTCTGTTCTTAAAACTTGTAAAACTAAATATTAGAAAAACTCACCTTTATATTAAGAAATATCTTCCCTAAAACAAGAAAATTATTTTAAAACATTTGTTCGCCTATCTTTGGGTTGTTATTGTGCCCTTGAATTAAATAAAGATAGTTAGATATCACTTTTGTGGTGATGTCTGCCCCAATTCAAGATACAAGTAGTATGGAACCACTCACTCTTTGATAAAAGAAATACAAATGCTGAGGAGAATATGTAGAAATTACGAGAGATACAAGGTTCGGTGTGCTAGTTAAAATTCCCTATCAATAAAAATATTTTTGCTCTACATAAAAATTGTTTATCTACAATATTAAATATTATTTACAGATATTTATTTATATTTATTTATTTATTTACATATTTATTTACATATTTATCGCAATAATCGTTTCATTTCCGATAACTGCATTCCGCAGCAACGCATCTAACGGTATCCCAAAGTCCCAATGCTCCACACACACTCACACGCACTGGTGAGTGTAGCGCAGAAGAAGCAACTGTAAAATGCCATTTCTTGTAATCACCGTTCGATAGCGCGCAGCATCTCTCTTTCACTCTCACTCTCTTCTGGCCAACTCGCTAGCGGTTGTTTTTCCCCCCGCCTTCGGGCCCTGTTTTATTTGTTTTAACTTTTGTTTTCATTATTATTGAAATGCGTCGCATATATATTTTTCTAGCCGCCAGCCAAACAACAACAATAAAAGCAGAGACTAACGAAAGTTAATGCAGATTCAATAATGAAAGCTGCGACGCGATCGCTGTTCTCTCTCTCTCTCTCCCTCCGTTTTCGATTGCAGTCGGGGGAAATTATCGCTACGCATCCATTAATGATGTGTATTCTCACTTATATAATATTGGCATATGATATTAGCCATATTTTTCAGGTCGTTCTGTGTTATTTTGCCACGAAATCAATGACATTAAAAAACATTTAATTGTGATGCTAATGGGCCAAGAGAGGCTGAGAAAGTTGTGGCATCATCAACATCATCATCATCATCACTTGGAAAGCTCTCCTCTCGCCGGACAAACAAAATATAAAAAAAATAAGAAACACAAAAGACGGGCGGCCACAAAGGTAATTAAATTATCAATTGAATATATTTCGAGAATATAATTTATTCGCATTGGATTCGCATTGGAAATTCTGAAAATCCAGCAGCCCGAAAACCAATCTCAAATCTCATAAATAATTATGAATACCCCGTTTCCCACGCTTTTCATTTGGCGTGGAAATTTACCAGAAAAAAAGGGTTAACTCACCCGGCTTAACCCGCCAATTCCAACCCAGTTAAATGGCAATAAATTCAAAGAAAAGAAAACGGTGAAACAATCGACAAAAACGTGTTTATATAGACACGCAAACAAAGACTAGAAAAAAATATACAAAATATTCATGGTCAGTTGGTCGGCGGCAAGGGGAGGGGGTGTATTGGGTATTTCTAGCACTTATATTACGTATACGCAAAAGAAGAGGGTAAGAAAATAAAACAAAACCATTAAGTCACAAAGCCTATTAGACGACGACTAATTGACTTAGCAGCCGAAAGCATTCTAATATCCAAATGTCTCAATAAGAGACAGGAATTCGATAAGCCCATACTACACATATCCATTCTCTTTTATTACTAAAAGGGTTAGTTTATATCCAAAATTGATATTAATGATGTTTATTAATGGGAAAATTAATAAATATACTGATTGTTATAAAAGAAACACACTTAATATATATCGCTTAATAATTAAAATAGATTTAAACTTTGTTAGTCCTTTATATATATTTTCATATAACTTACTAGCACAATTGTTGCACAAGAATGAATATCCTCTTTGCAGCTTTGGTTCGTTAGCCAATGACGCCATCAGTAATTTTATTGCTTAGAACACAATTTGCTCGTTATTAATTATTATTAAATATTTGACCTATAAATGTACAACCTCGATAGCGGCTAATCCGACAGTTAAAAGCATGCATGATTTCACTTTAATCAAATTTTTAATCAATTAGTTCCTTTTATTTGATGGTATGATTTACATTAAAAATAATAAATATTAAAATCATCAAATAAATATTTATTTAATTTCCATTGTAATTAAGACAGAAGGAAAGCATGTTGAGGAAGCCGAAGCTTGTATCCCTTGCAGTTTGCAATTGAATCAGGAGTTCGAGTTTGAAATCGATCATAACACAGCCAAAATAGCATACATTTCTTTTCGGAAAGCTTTTCTGTGTTGGATTTTAATAGTTAAATAAATGTACTTGCCAAATTTTAAATTAAAATATAAAATATATATAAAAAATTTATAAATACAAAAGGAATCCAGAAGTTAAATCGGACTGACAGAAATGGCTAACATGAGTCGGCCGTTGAAGGTAGTCAGGAGCATGTCTTGTATTTTTACTGAAATTCATTAAGTAGTATAAGAAATCAGATTTGTATGACAATCAGGTCTAAATCGATTCCACTGATGATGTATTAAGGAAAATGGACTTTGTGAAACTGAAAAGCACATGAAACCAGATCTGCGAACGCCCAATCATAATTATATATGGTCCCAACTTTATTGGCTTGCATCAGCGATTCTGACGTTTGTTTCGAGGTATTCTTGGTTGTTAATGGGTTAAAAAAATAAGCGCTGTAATCGATATAGCCGCCGCTGCTGCCGCTGCTGCCGCTGTTGCCGTCGACAGCAACGTAGCGGTGGCAGCGGCAGCAGCGTTGCCGTCGCCGCCGTCAAAACAAAACAAATCAGTTTGAATTCTGCCTTCAAGCGCTCTAGAACAAATCAGCTGGTCTCCTAAAAAATACGCTTATTTTTTTTGTTTTGATTACACCCTATCGCATCACCAGTCGCGACTCTTTCTTCTCGCTTCTTTTTTTTTTGCCTTGTTTTTTTTTGCAACGATTGCAAAAGAGCTTTCCATAGCTTTCCTCTGCGATAAGAAAGTATCGGTGGCCGCACAGCTCGTACATTTAATTTAAAAACAAAAAACGTAGCTTGCATTTTAAAAAATCAGGACAATGTCCTCTGGAAAGATTCTACCCCGTCGCCAGGCAGTGCCCGTCCTGTACACCAGAGGCACCCACTACGAGGTGGGCTTCGACATGGTGAGTACCAGCGACCAGCGTCCTCGTGTGAACTCTCTCCTTCACCTGCTGAGAGTTGGTCACGACAGCTGAATTTTAAATGGGTTTCGAGTCGGTTGTTCTGGGACTTTCATTGTTTCACATTTATTTTTAGAGGAACCTGGGGGACCTCTTGGCTACACAATGTAAATTGAAGAAGGCGGGGCTAGGTTGTAAAATACAAAATTATATTATAATTATAGTATATTTTTACAAGCCAAGCCTAGCTAATAAATATATATATGATCTTGGGTTAAAGATTATATATTTTAGATTCTGTTTTCATGAAACCCGTCAATGAAATATTACAAGAAATATAAATCATGTAAAGGAATTAGTCAATCAATTGTTTATAGCTTAAGCAGAAATCCCTCTAGAAATTCAAAGTCTTATTACCTTACCTTTGCCCTACCAAAACATAGTACTATATAGTACATATACTTACCTGTAGCTGCCTAAAACAGATTTTTAATTGGTTAAGCTTAAATATATCTGAACCATCAGTAGAACAGTCCTGTCAGCAGGAAGTTTCAATTGCATTGAATGAGGTCAAGAGGGTAAAATATTTACTTTCCTAAAACCTCTCCTTAAGGCCTCTATATAGGACACCTATCTTAACCTACTTTCCAACTGATAACCCACAAAGTGCAAGCGAATCGCAATTTTTTATCTGGCCTATGGTCTCTAGAAATTAGCCCCAGATGGGCTTTATCTATATGGCTTTTTATATAGTAAGTGAGTTTGTCTACGAATATATACCACGATTTGTGTGACATGTCCCGGACCCAGACGCGCCGCTAAGTAATGCAGATTCGTGATTCTCGTGGCTTTGTCTAACTCCAATATATCTTTTTATTGCTGTTGCCAATTGGGGCAGGAGAATTGAGTGCACCTGCAGAAAACCTTGTGGGTTTTGTGTGATATTTTGTTTAAAAATATATAATATAAATGTATTGAGATTGAACGCTTATATTTCTAAATATCTAAGCCACGCTCTGAGACTGTAATATATAAAGTTTTGGTGTCAAATATATATTTAGTAATCCTAGGTTTTCAGCTTTTTTGACCTGGCTTAGCCAATATATTTCATTAAGCTATTCTATATCTATATATCTTTACCTCAATGCCTTCACTTAATTGTTCAGCCTAAAAACTATCGACTTGAGCCTCTTCAAATGGTCTTAAAGCATTTATTCTTTACATATAGGGGTATAGATAGACCATTGCAAACATTGAATCTTAAATATTATAAAAAGCAGATAGCTTAAAATATAAAAATGAGAAATATTTACTCTGAATAGGACCATATATAGTTTATATTTTATATTACAATACCATCTATCTATGGACATTTCGCTTCTTAGGATCGTTGCTCCCCAACTTGACCACTGAAATTGTTTTCAACCCTTCTACTGAACCTTATATAAAAACGTAAATGTTTATTGCGAATTGCAATTGAGAAAATTATACCTTAATAACGTTTTTTGTTTTGTCTGCCAGAATTGTATTATTCCTATACGTCTGGTGGTGACTTATGGATCCATATAGAGGCCGTTGTCCGCCAGATCGTCCGTATCCG
This sequence comes from Drosophila tsacasi, assembly GCA_018904565.1. Classification (NCBI taxonomy): domain Eukaryota; kingdom Metazoa; phylum Arthropoda; class Insecta; order Diptera; family Drosophilidae; genus Drosophila; species Drosophila tsacasi. The sequence goes on along the minus strand of JAEIHY010007004.1, from coordinate 5,400 downwards.
TATCCGTACACCGGAGGCCCACGCCCACCCAGTCAGTTGGCTAAAGCCAAATGGTATTCGCCTTACAACAATCACGTTATTCAGTATATTGGATAATTATTCATATTTTTTGTGCCTAAGTTGGTGGCTTTGTTTACACTGCGATCGGTCGTGATCGATTATGTTTCTGTTTCTGTTTTTGATTTCATTGTGTTGACTCTTATATGTCTTTTTTATATATTTTTTCCATCAAACAAACACCTCGGGCGCAGATCGTGTGCCGGGATTGGAAAGCATTTAATCATTTAAATAAAATAAGTAAATGTTAATGTTTAATTGCTTAATTGGCGAATTGTTAATTGTTAATTGCAGGGTCGCACATTTGGCTCGATGATCAAGAATTTTCTGATTTTATCGAAGCCCCTCAACGAGACCTACTTGCCGCTGTACCAGTCCCCAAAAGGCAGTAAGTACCCCCGAGAGATGGAGGAGGGAGAGAGAGTTCTCAAGATGCTGACGATGTGATTCATTATCGTGTATTCTTTGTGCGCTTTTTAGGGCAAATCTATAACGAGACCCTGGGATCGGTGAAGGACAGCTTTCCGCAATATATTCGGGAACTGGAGGGCGTGGCCGATGGTGCGGAGGTGGAGTTCCATAAGGTGAGTCCGCCGTGTGTCTAATTAGCGTGCAACTGTAAACGCTTTGGCTAATAGCTAAGTAGCTCAAACTGGGCATAATTAAACGACCATTAAGTATTGTAATTTAACGCTAATAATCGCCCAACAAGGTCCGTCGTGGGAGTGCTATAGTAGAGCTACGACTATATAGGTATAGCAGCCCCCCAAAACCACCAGTTGCCACTTGCCGCCGCGTGTTGCGTGTCAGCAGTTGCTGCTTGCTGGTTGCTAGTTGCTGGTTGCCAGTTGTCCAATACCAATGACAACATTAAATGCAATTTGCGAGTGCACTGCACCGTGTACAGTGGTAATTCCCTAAGGTGGCAAACCAAAAAGTTAGCCCCAAGAAGGGAAAACACTTAAAGTTAGCTTGTGATTAATTCTGTAAATTATAAAATAACATTTATTCGAAAACATAATACTATACACATAAAGGGACCACACTGTATTCTTCCTTATGTAATACAGTCGAACGGGATCGATTGAGTGTGATCTAATCGCTGGGCAGTGCAATTAGATGGGTCACTTAATATATTTTTAATTAATACACCGTAATTGCGCTTGCACAACCAAGTGAATGCTAAAAATACTGCTAATTGGGCACTAACCCGAAGTTCCGCTTAGCCTGGGCCCACTGTGCTGACCGTGCAGCGTGCTGCAGACATTGAACTAGTTCCGTTTTTGCCGGCCCCTCAGCTGGCGTCTCTAAAAATGAAGTGATAGGCAGACAGCTAGTCGGTTTTGGCCAGGTGATTGTCTTTCCATACCCTCCCTTAAGGGGTAGTATTGCTCTGCCAAGAGGTGGGAAAGTTACTATTTACTAGTTATAAGGAAAAAGATACCCTGAGCTTTGAGCTTAACAAATAAATGATCCATCTTTTAAGAATTAAGAACTTAAATCGAATGGAACTTGAAGAGGAAGATAGATTACAACTTTACAACTTTATTTTTAAATAGCTCCGAAGATTGTCACTTGTTTTAACACAAATTTTACAAAAAAAACGTCACAGTAAAGCCTTAAAATATAAACACATTTTACCCTTTTATCAAAATTCTAGACAATACCTTTCCTATTCAAACTTTGGTAACCCTAGCTCTTGTGGAGTTTGAGATCCCTTAGGAGACGTACGACAGACTGTAGTATATTTTAACTGGCTAGTATACCACTACTAATAGTTCTAAAAAAAAAGAGTATCCAAACCTCTTAACAACTGAATTCAGTCAAATGAATCTTTATAACTCACTAAGCCAATTTGTCACTGTCATACACACATGTATCCATGCAAATCGAGTGCTGTCAATGGCCGCGAGAAGAGGGAAGCCGGCGAAAGACAGTGGCGACAGACAAACCCTTGCTTGGCTTCCTCGGACTTGGGTCTCGATTCTTGATTCTTGAAATTTGAATTTGGAAATTCGAATATCGATTCCAATGGGAATCGGATTAGGTATGCTGCGCATGGAGCCATCAATTAGACGGGCTCATTAGCATGGCTAAGTAGCTCGGCTCCGCCTTGGGAGATGGAATCGCTCGCTGCTACACCTGCCACCCGATAATGTGTTATAATTTCTGCGCTCTCTCGGCCCCCCCGCCGCCAATTAATTGCACGCAAAAATCGCACCGACCTTGGCCGCATCTGAATCCAATGGCCACCGCCGGACTGTGGATCTGGCTATCTGGGTATCTGGCGGCGGCGGCGGCGGCATGAGTGTTCTTGAGAGGCGGTGCGTCGCCATCGCTTCGCATCGCCTCCGTCTTGGTTGGATTAATCACTAATGTGCTTCAGGTGGCACCTATCGGCGGGTATTTATAATTCAAATTAGCCGCATTATGAGTGCATTAAGTCAGCCGTGTTTATGGGTCATCTAAATATGATACTTTAGTTACAATTTCATCGGTAAATGGGTTTCGTCATTATTGTTTTACAATTCACTACTCTGCGAGTGCAGCTGCTCTAAATCATAAAATTAATTAGCATTTACTGTATGATGATTTGTGATTGACATACTACTTATGCAGCGTAGTTAATTAATTAACTAATTACCGTTGCCAGGTATTAATGAATTAATATTATTAGACTGTAATTCGGTGTTTAGGGGAAAGCAAAACTTCTCACATTTATGAAATGCATCAGGCACCAGAGATTGCCTTGATTTTATTCACCAGGCGCACAGAGAGCATTGGCAGGAGGATTCATTTTGTTTATATTTTTTTTTATTAGTTAAAGTTGATTGAGTCGGTTTCAAGCCATGAAATGTCTTAAACAATTTAAGGTCAAAAAACAAGATTATTGTATCTATTTTAGTAATCTTGTTGGTTTATTCATTAATAGATTTTTGACGAAACGGCAATTGGTACCGTTTACCTCAATTATTTTGGCAGTCCACAAAAAACTCTAGTACTCTGTTAATTTTAAAAATTGTTTAATACAAAAAAATTTGAATATTCTTAAAAGTGTATTCTTTTACTTACAAAAAACTACGATCCAATAAGTCAATCAGTTTCCCTTAAAAAAATTCACAAAAATTGCATTTTTTTTTAGCATTCTTAAATTAAAAGTGGTTTAAGTCTGCGCTTAGTTCCCGACCAAGATCTTCTGCAGGTTGGAAACTCGGGAATATTATAACAGTTTAGAACGTATCGTGCGCCTGGTGATTGAAATCGAGCATTAGAATCATTTTTGCTGGAAATGTCAAGATTGAAGTAATATTTTTGCTTACAATAACATTTTTACAACAATATAATTTGTAGTTTTTAATTAACAAAACAAAAAAATAGCACAGAGGTCAATGTAGCCTGCTTTATAGTTTCTAAAGATTTTAAAATATTTCAATTTTACCAAAATCAAAGTTCCTTTCTTGTTTTCAAATATATTTATCTACTTTATACTTTATCTATTTGAAGTTATTCCTACTGCATCTGGATGAGATTCTGCCGCAAGCATTGAAGCACCAGCCGCGTGGCAAGAACCAACCAACCGGCTGCTCCACGATCGTTGTCAACCACAAGAACTGCGTGAGTAATTATAATAATTAATTAATTATAAGTAATTATAATAGTCACAATGTGTAATATAGCACAATCAAATCTGCTCTGACTGGTAATAATTGATTTGTGTTTATTAATTTTTATGTCAGCGCCTGCTGGGACACACCGAAGATGCTCTGACAGAGACCCTCAACCATTACTACTTTGTGGACGCCCACATCGTCAGCGACAAGCCGCAGGGCAAGTACAACGTGAAGGAAGAGCACTTTATGTCCCTCTGCTATGCCGGGCACTTGCCCGGCTACACCATGAACCAGAACCACCACGGACTGGTCTTCAGCATCAACACCATCAGTGCGGAGCTCTTGCGAAGCGGAAAGACCCGTAAGAATAAGGCTTGCTTGGGGAAAATATTGTTTATAATTGATTAATCCTTATGATTCCGACTACCCACAGCTCGTCACTTCATCACCAGAGCCCTCTTGGCCACCAGCAACGTGGACGATGCCTTCAGAGTGCTAAAGGATGCAGGCGTGGGAGCTGCCGATGCCTGCTCCATCAACTTTACCTTTTTGGCGTGCGTTGAATGGGGATTTGATTAGTACATAGTTAATCCCATAATAAAATGGCTTTCACACCCACAGAGATCCCCGGCAGATGTGCTATAATGTGGAGATGGCTCCCTCGCCGGAGCGTAAGAATGAATCGCACTTGAGCATCAAGGAGATACCCATCGGAGAGCATAATTACCACGTTAACCAGTGAGTATTTGTATTTGTATTCCTTTCGAGCAACTTATGATCTACATATATCCGTTCAGATTCGATCGCATCCGTCAGGACCAGGCCAACGATCTGATGATCGACTCCAGCGTCTCGCGGATGACCACCTTTGGCTGCTACAAGCCGCCGATGAGCGAGCAGGATGTCCGCCACATGCTGGGCGATGCCACCGGCGGTGTCTATTGCGTCTGGCGGGAGGACGGCACCCCTGACGAGGCGGTGAAGACCATAGCCGTGGGCATCTTCGATCTCAGTGCCAGGACCATGTCGTTGTACTCGGACAATCCCAGCGAGACGGAGCCCCACTGCCGCCTGCCGCTGCTCTTCAAGTAGCTGCCCAGCATTTACTCAACAGAAGACGAACTCTGCGATGCTATAATCGCAGCCAATTCTGAAATCAAAGGAATATAACATCTGAATTTAATAGCAATTTTAGAGCCTAAGCAAATTAAGTTATTTACTTGGTCTCTGGTTTCGAGGTTATCTTATGAACAGTATTTATAATTATTATAATTAAGCATTCTTAACATTGTATTTTTTTTGCTGTTCACGGTTGTCAGATCATTCCAAAAAGTGTTTTAATAAATATAAATACTACTTCCCTATGTACTTATGTGCAGTTTGAAGAAGTTTCTTTTCTTTTTCCTTCTTCAATTTGTTCATCAACTAAAGGGTTTAGTCCGATGATATCATTGTACTTTATTTTCATAAGTATATATTTTTGTATGCAACTGCAGGAGTGACTCTTATTTTGAACCCCAGCTGGGAATTCAAAATGAATAACTAAACGCAAATAGAAAACGAAAACAAAGTTTGGTCCTCTTTAATAGTTCCAACATTTCATATATGTGTGTGTTCAGTGTGCTTCTGCGATCTTCCTGCTCAATGCTTGCTGTCAATCCGTTGCTGTTCGCCGTTCTGGAGGAGGTGGGTTCTGGTAACGGGTATTCGGTGGTGATAATAGTGGTGGTGG
>JAEIHY010006983.1:0-22136 GCA_018904565.1 Drosophila tsacasi | reverse complement strand
TGGTTCAAGAGTTATGATTTAAGTAACACCAAAGTATCTAAACTGCCACTGTGCGGCGGCTTGACACAGGCCCCGAAGGATGGCAGGCCATGCCGATAAAGTTGGAAGCAGGAAAACGATGCAGAGTCCTCCTCGCAGCATAATATCCAACAAAAGCAGCTGGAGCAACAGAGTCAGCTGCATGTCAAAGGGTTTATAATATCAGAACAGGACAGTGAAGAGTTGAGCGTCAACAGAGTGTGCGGCAGGTGTGTGTGAGTCTGCCCCCCGTGTGTGTGGATATCAAACTTTTCCTGCTGACCATGGGCAGGGGAATGGCCTGCGACTGTTTTGCTACTGATAAGCCATAGCCCGAAGCCGCATCGCAGGCAGGATCTTTAAGTCCGTCTGCAAATCACAGCTTTATTTAATACAGACCCTAGTATGCAGCCACCCCCTCGGGTGAGCTCAGCGCAATCTCAAGTGACGTTTTCCTTGGCTGGTTCGGCTGCAAAGAACCTCCTCCGCCGGCTTTCGCTTTTCTGCTTTCCTAATTACCCCACTCAAAAGCAGAAATGGCTCAGAACGCAGCTATGCAACAAATTGCAGACACGCAAACAGAGCCCGGACAGCTCTGTGACCCCAGGGGAGAATGGCCGAGGGGCCTCCGAAATGGGAGCAGGAGTTGCACAAAAAAATAGTCAACACGAGAGCTGGGTACCCTCTCTAGTCGGGGCAAAAGTCATACGGTTCTCTATTAGATTCCCCCAAAATATATACGAGTATAGAGTGACAGGAAATGATATCGAAAAAATGTTATTATTATTTTTGAATGTTATTTGTCTATATTGTTATATTATAAATTTTAATAAACCTTTTCCTTGGTTTTCTGTAAGTCGACTTACCTCTCTATGGACAGAGTAAAAGCGAGAAAATACATATTCAGCCTTGGCGTTTCAGGAGTGCGTGCATTTGGCTGTTGTGTGTGTGTTGGCGTCCCCTTCTGGAACCACCATTGCATGTAAAAAATCCTTGACCATATTTGCCTTGGCTTTACAGGCGGTCATATTTGTTTTAGACTTTTCCGCTTTTCTTTGCCTTCTTTTGTGTGTCGTGACCAAACAGAAAGCGACTACACAACAATGCAACTCGACTCTGAAAGACCTTCAAGCTACTTCCAAACCTTTAACAGAGAGTGAAAATAACTCTTTCTAAGTGCAAATTCTTGTTTGGAAATTAAAGGAGAATAAAATAAAATTACCATAAACACATACAAATAAATAATCTCAAATATATTTCACCATTTAAACCTAATACAATCTTATACAATGGGATACTGGGGAAGGGAGGCCACGCCACACATGTTGCCAGCGTTACGCGCCAACCGAAAGTAGCCATTCTCGCCCCAGGATACGCCATAGGAGTTCTTGATCAGCCAGTAATCGCCCCAGGTCGCATCCGTGCCGAAGCCCACCACGAGAACGGAGTGCGTAAGGTCAATCCGGTCTGAGCGGCAATCCTGAATCCTCAAGACCCCGCCGCCGTACTCCTCAAACTCCTGGTGCAGGTGGTCGATGGAGACAGCCACGGGTCCGACGTTGTACACCACCTCGGCCAGCTCCCTTTCGCATCGGTTGTTTAGTGTGACGTAGCCCCTCAAGGTGCCTCCACTGTGCTTGGGATCGTAGCGACACCTTCCTGCCTTCGGTTCGTAGGGATAGGAGGAAAGCGTTGCCATGCCATGGTTCCTGGTGTAGTTGAAGGCTACGCTCACCCACCCACCCAGGCAGCCATTGTTGGGGTAGGGTACGCAGTCCACGAGGTGCTTGGGCGATAGTGGCATCAGCCGGCGGGTCTTTCTTGCCAGGTGCGCCTCCAGTACTCCGGAAGTGGAGAAGGCCCAGCAGCTCAAGCACTCGCTACCCTGACGTCCCACAGGCGAAATGACGCCGAACTGGCGCCAGTCTCTTCCGCCCCTTATCTGGTTGTAGGTCTTGTAGTTGGGAGACTTCACGACTCCCATTGTGGTTGGTTCTAGTGGCGGAGGAACCGCCGTCCGGTACGAGAAGAGCACACTCTGATCAGAGTCGGAGAACTCGTTCAGCCTCATCCAGTAGCTCGCTTTGCCCTGCAGATAGAGCCTGTTATGAGTCCGGATAGCTCGCAGCTTTCTGTTGTATATCGCTCGGTGGTAGTTGTCCTCGCGCTTGTACCCCTTTTTGTACCTGCTCTTGTACTGGGCCCATCCATCATCATTGGTCGTACTGGTTCCGAATTCCACCAGCACCAGGAGAGGCAGTACGCAGAGCATCAGCAGTCGAACTGAACCCATTGCAAACCGGAGACGTCGAACGTAGACTGTCAACTGATATAGTAAGGCAGCTGTGGTGCTTGCGCCTTGGGACCAGGTACTATATAAGGTTATCGCATTGAACTTCTTCCAGGAACCACAGAGCGCCTCTTTGCTCAGATTTATTGTAAAAACAGATAAGCTTATAACCTTGAGCTCAAGAAATTGTTTTTAGCAGAACAGAAAAATAATATTGAATACTAAACAAAAGGAGTACCCCTTGATTTTGTTTTCAGTTTTAGAAAATAATCTGAAGAGGGTTGAAAATTAAAATTTTATAATTTATCTAAGGGTAGAAAATTAATCTTGTCTTACCTCTTATAACTCACAAAAATGGTATTCCTAATTCATAAAAGCTCTAAAATCTTATCAGCATTTGTTTCTGTTTTGCAAACAACTTTTTGTTTTTTCTATTGAACAATATCATTAAATTACTTCTGAGACGTTTTATTGAAGATAATTAAAAATAGACGACGAAATTAAACTTTTAGAATGAATTAAAAGTTAAATTAATAAATACAATTTCATCGACGTTCGTAACACGATTCATAAAGAAAATGTAATTTTGGAAAACAAGCTTGAAAAACATTTCGGTGCCCAACAACTTTGAGGGCTTCCACTGTGCCGTATCCCGCATTTCATCTCCCAGGTCCCGTGTCCGGCTTTCGACACCTTTTTCGCACATAAATTTTAATAACACATGGCAGTCCGACCCGCTTCACTCCGCCCCCCGGGTGGATCGAGCGCGCATAAAATGTACACACATAGTGCAAATGTGTATATGTTATTTTATGTGGTGGGTGTGCACAATACACAACAATTCCCAAATGTAGCGACACGTTACTCCACGAGTTTCTGCTGCAATTGGCAAACAAGTCAAGGTGGTAAATGGCAAATGGAACAAATATTCCCGTTGAAGGGGCCGGCGGGCAGGGGCTTCCCCAAGTGGGACGCCCTGCATGGCGCTCATTTTGTGTCAACTACGCGACGTAAATGGACACAAAAAAAGAGAGGAAAAGGAACGGACACGTGGGGCAACCCCAAACTCGTCGAAAAACGATTGGGCAGGGAATGAAGGAGCGCAGTCAATAAACTATAAAATATGCAATGTTTGAAATATTTTGCATGCGCTGTACCCCCATGTAACACACAAGCATGCAGTGTGTGCACACGACTTTTTTGAACGAAAATATTTTATGCATGCAGGTGAATTGATTCAATGGGCTGCCAACTCAGGGCAATGCAACGCGATCCCAACCAAACAGCAGCACCCAAAGGAAATTAGCTTGACAGGAAATTCCACAACATACAGGGAAAACCACCAAGCCACCCAACCGCTGAGCCTGTGAATGTGACTGCAACGGCGACTGCGACTGTGACTCCACAGTGCACGTTGACATTTCCCCATTCATGCCGATTTTCATATTACATTTGGTTGAGCTTAAATGACAAATGTGGTTGGTAAGCCGACGTCTGGGCCCGCGAGCCCGTTGCTCCAGACCCTTGTTTCCGCCACGACCAACCTACCACACAACCAACCGTCCCCCGGTAGATGAAGCATACATGCACTGCGAAACAAATAGCTGCATATTGTATTTATATCTTATAGCTGGCATAGAACGAAGGATCAATATATCGATAATGGATCGATATATAAATTAATTCCTTAACTTTGGAAATTATGTATGGTACCATTAAACGACATTTTAGTAGCCCTAAACTTTGTTTCAACTAAATAAATATCACTTTTTACGGACATATTTTCAAAATGTATTGATATATATTATTTTTTTGTTAATTAGATTTATCTTAAATTAGATATTTTTTATAAATTCGATAAAAAACTTATTTGAGTGCAATATTTTTGTCGATATATCATGCGTTTTCTTTCGACTAACATCCCTTCATAGAACTGAATCTCTGACCCTATATGTTCCAAAACCTTACAAAACTTCTCTCTAAGTAAAATATACAGATACACTGCATATTTCTTACTTACACCTGGTGCTTATTTCCTGTGTATCCACTCACACTGGAAGTTGCAACGCGTTTTCGGTTTGCGATATTATTGCTGAATGACAGGCCAGGGTGACTGAAGGACTGACTCCATGCATATGGGTGAATGGGTGAGGAGCCTGTCCCGCAACTCCTTCCTCATTTTCGACTCCGATTTCAAGCTCTGGCTTTGTGATTGTGATGGATTGTGGCGATGGCGACGAAAGAGTTGCCGCCTACATTTTTGAACGGCAGAAAGCAAGTAACAGGAATGCAGTAAAATACATTGATTAAGAAGAGTGAAAGATTAAATGTGGACTGGAGTATTAAATGTATGGGCTATATCATAGTACAATTACTATGGTATTTAGTATTCTTTTTGGACATAACATCCTTGAGATCTTGACCTTATTTTGGGCCCCTAGATACACACATAAATCTTTTCTCCTAAATTAAAATGCTCTTCAAAATGGGATATGTATTTATTTATTTTTTGAATTACCTCTTATATTTTTTATTTTCAGGTAAGTCAAAGCGAAGCGTTAATATTTTGGAAATAATTAAGTAAGTACATAATTGTTTTCACTATGTATTTGTAGATATTTTCATTGATATTTCAAGAAGATTAAAACAAATAATCTATATGTACTTATTGAATTTAGTAAAACTTAAATTATACAAGAAATTGCTTATACTTCAATACCGAATTTCTTCATTGTAAAAAGAATTTCTTAAAAACGAAACTGCTTCCTAAATTCGAGATGTTTCATATTTGGCTTTAACTTACTGAAATCAAAGGAGATTCCGAATATCTGGTGTATTTCTGTGTGCACTTCGTCCTGTGTGTCCTGCATGTCCCCGGGGACTCGGCTCGCAATGCGCTTTTAATTTGACCGCGTCTGAGGACGTTCGAGGCCTTTCCTATGCCAACGCAGCGGCGCAGAAACTTAATTTTCCTGCGACTCTCCTTGTTGTTTCTGTTGACTTGCGTTTTTGCATTTGCTGCGCAAAGTTTACCATTCGCTGAAACTTTGGCCATTTTGTTGCCGTCTATTTGTTGCTCCGCTGCGCCAGACGATGTCGACAAAACCAATCATTTTCCCTCTCAGTCGCGTTTCCGCTCGCTCCCGGTCGTGTTTGGGATGACAAAATTGTAATAAACTCGTGAAGGCCACATTGGCCGACTGCCATCTACTGGGCTCCTTTCACCTCGGCCGTGTCACGAAATTTCGTTATAAAAATAAATTTTATTTAATTTTGTTCTTTCCCTGCGAAAAAAAGGGTTCGTGGATGGGGGACGGGGGACGACTTGCCCTTGGCTCACCGCCGTCGTTTTTCAATTCACCCAGCGTCCTGTTTATGAACTCCACGAACTAAGTGAGCACTTAAATTGTCTTTATGCCGTTGGGGGCTCGTCTCATGCTACTTAAGATGTTGTCCTTTGACCTAACCTCCGCCAGCGTCTTCGCCTCTTCCGGCTGGGTTTCCTCCTTTGGCAAATATTTTGCGTTTTGGCAAAATTACATCCTTAGGGTGAGGACATTTTTGACCAAATTTAGTTTATGCCCTGCCAGTCCTGCTAGTTTTTCCTTACTGATTGCATAGTCAGCCTCCGGTTTCCTGGGGGAAATTAAAATGTGCTTAGCGAAGTAAATATCGCAGCTAAACCCCAAAAAGTTCCCTTTGTTATGGTGCAGAGGAATATTTTAAGTTTTTTCTTGTCTTAATTCCTTTAATATATCGTCTTGACTCTACTTTCGCATAAACAAATGTTACTTCAATTATGGTACATGGCGAATTTATAGCTCCAAAAGATTGTGAATTATAATAAATGGACTTCAAGAATATAAGAAACAAAAAACTGAACTTCAGTTCTGCTTCATTGGGCTTCATAAGCGTACGATTGGCTTAAACTTGAAACAGCAATATTGGCTTAGTGGTTCTTTTTCACATCGCCGGCTTCACCCTCCTCAGATTTGAAGACCTTCTGCTCAATCTTCTCATCGCGCGAGGACTTGTACCAAATGACGCATACGATGCCGAAAACCAGTCCCAGGAAGATCCCAAGAAGGGCGACTGCAGCGATGAATGCAAAGTAGTGGACCTCCTTCAGAAGGAAGGCCAGGGAGTCTATAATAGGCTGGACTACGTTGACCACGAACAGCTCCATGGGGTTGGGAAACAGCTCGGCCATTTTGAGAGAAGTTCGATAAGACTTATTGAGCTGAGATATGTAAGTACATATGTGAATGTGATTATTTCAGCTATGAACTTGACTTTGACAGTGTTTTCGGAGTACTGCCATTCTTATTCACTAGTTTTGGTTAGACACTCACCCAAAATTTAAAATTCTCGGCAAATAAAAAAATGGATTATCTTAGAAAACAGTTGACCACCTTCCACTGTCACCTGCATTCCGACTTCGGCACACTGATCAAGGTGGCTTCGTGCATTGCCTTCGGCGCAGTGTGCGGCTGGATAATGAGTCTGCTCACGTTTATCGTCTACAAGGTGGCCGTGTGCCTGGGAGTCCAGCCCGTGGAGCTCAGCACCCTTGTCGAGGACGAAATCGACGTGGATATGGATGTGGAGAATGGAAACGAACGAAGCGAAGATATCGGAGATTGGCTCCTAACAATGAGGCCGCCGCCACGTCAGCCACTCGATGTGTAGAAAAAGGAATCTAAATCCGAATCCCAGTCCTGTAGCAAAGCCCTCCTTAAAGTTATTGGCACATTTCTGTCTCTCTCCTTGCCAAGGTCTTAAATTCAATTCCTCCCCGTGCCGGCACTTCACGCATTAATGCGAGTGTGTTTGCTCTGAACTGCGCCTCGGGCTCAAAATATTTAATAAACCATATCGTTTCTTTTTGGGAAAATTCTCTTTTCTTTTTCGGCTCTGTGTTGATTTTTCTCAAACAGCTCGCAGCTATTTTTTCCACAATTTTATATAAAATATTGGCTGTCGCTTTTGGTCTGCCCGGGCGACCGGTTGGAGAGGAATGTTTAAGGTCATGGCATGATTTGAATTTTGCCCGGCGGCTTTATTTAGTTCACTTTGGGTGTTGTGGCCTTATTCGTGTATTTATGGGAAAGTCAACAACACACAGCTACGATGTAGCGAACGAATGTATACCTTAACCTGTAGTCAAGGATATTGGATCCTTTCTCTGAAAGAACAGGGACAACAATTTCCAATTAACAATAATACAAGGAAACCCATATTTTAAGGAAATATAAAAAAAAGTGTTAAAGTATAAAGATTAAGAGTTCATCCTTTTCTTTCATTGTATTCAGTTGAAAAAAGGTCTAAAGGATCTCTACTTTCAATATGGCTTACTCATATACATTAAAATCTTCCTGTAATAATTTAGTCCTCTATAGTTTCTCCCAGAATTGAGTGTTCTAAGCTCCCCAACTTTCGCTTTCTCAGTTATTACAAGGAAATCTCAAACTAACAGACTTTTAAATAAAGTCTCTTGCCAATATTTATGGTTTCCAGGATTTTAATAACAATTGCCTTGACGAGACATTAGCAGTTATCAGACCAAAACCCACAATTTGGCAACGTTGCAGGCTCCATTCAAGTTGCCATTGTTTCTCGGCTTCTCGCTCCCTTTTGTCTAGTTGGGGCAGAGCCACAAGCGATTGCGACTCAACCACTTGAACAGTGCTTACAGCATTTCAGAAACAGACCCGCGCCGCGGCGTCAACCCCATTCGAGGGATTTTTATTGGAGAGCTCGCAATAATTGCGGAAAGCATTTCCATGCAGTGCGCGCGGAAGGAAGCCGTGGGAAGATGGTGCCGCGTAAATTCAAAGAGGATCTGTAACTGAATGGAGGCTACCCCGGGACAAAAACCATCGTTGAAGGGTTGCAAGCTGGGGGTGTTTAATCACCAATCCCGAAACACACCGCCGAACAGCATATTTCATTTGAATGGAGTCTTCCCCAGACCCAGAGGGCGGTGGCGGCCACAGGAGCTTAGGGGGGTGTCAGTGCTGCAATCTAGAAACTCGTCCTCAGAATAGCTGTCACTATAAGGGTCCGAGAGTTGCCAAAATTTCAAAAATGAACCCGAAAATCGTATTAAAACTGTGGCGAGGAGGAGATCTCATATCTAGCACTTATAGCATAATTGATAAATATGCAGTCTTCAAAACGACTAATATTATAAAAACAACTACATTGGAAAAATATTCCAAGCTCTTTAAAAATTGTATCTTTACTTCAATTACTTTTTCAATTATACAAATAGTGCATTATAAATTGTCCGGTATTTAAGCACCATCTATGAAGACTTTCGAATTATTGTCAAAATTCTACATTAAAGTAAAAATTATTTATAATAATTAAGCACAGAACTAAGGGTGACAAGCGTTCCCATCTTTTTGAGGAGTGTAGGAGTGTGATTCATTAACATTTTTCAATTCATGGCAACAAGAGCATTTGGAGTTGTATTTTGCCACAGCACATTCATATATAAATTGAAGGCAGCCAGCAGCTATGGGAAAATATTTACAATTTTCCGCGACGTGCGTAATGATGCTTCTGGCTTAGATGAATGGGCCGGCGGAGATTTCCAGAGGGGTCGTCCGGGGTGTGTGAAGTTGTAGGATTCGTTGCCGAGGCAACGGCTCAGCTCGCGTTTTTCCATATGCTTCGCGGCAACAACTGTGCCGAGTTGTATTTTCCGGCGGTGCAGCATTCACGGGATGCTCCTCGCGATTCCATTTGTCTGTCTGTCTGCCTGCCGGTCGGCGAGGCCGTCTGGGCGGGTGCATTCAACTTTTAATCCAGTATCGGGTTCCGTGCGCAGCTCATTTGCCCTGGAGTTTTCTCCGCTTATTCCTTTCGAAAGGCCATCTCACCCAAGGATGTATGTCGTTATCCTGGATATTATGTGGGGTGGGATCCTTAAAAAAAAATTGAATTTAATAAAGCTAAACTAAGCTAACATGTAAAATGTTTTTGAGTTTAAGGTAGTGTCCTCTAAGCATCTAAAGGATACTGGAAAAGGTTTCAGGAGAGCTATCCATTCAATTACTTATTCAAACGATAAATTGATAAGTGTGCTTGTATAAATTTATTGATCCAATAATAAAGAGAAATTATACCATAAAAGAAACATTTCATAAATGTATTATTTCCATTCATCAATAACATGGAACCTAATTCGTCAGACTAAAGATGGGTATATGCTATTGTTAGATCATTTTGTCAAAGTGACAATAAACCCTTACAATAACTATAAGACTTATAGTATAAGTAATTGTGCAAATATATTGAATATATATATTTAAACTAATTGTGATTGATCCTGAGGAATAAAGAGTTGCCTTGTATCGGCATTAACCTCTTTTTCCACCGAAAGAAAGACATCATTACTAAACAGTCTCGGTACAGTTGACAGGGTATCTTATAGCCCATGTAGTTGGTTATAGTGCCCATATTGGTTGCTAATGTAGAAGCTAAGTAATTTCTGAGCTTTTGACTAGCAATATCCAAATAGAACAGAGGTTAAGTCATTTACGTTTGAAGCGATGCGGACTAACAAGTACAAGTACGTTCACTGGGAAGGTGCCATAGAGACTGCACATCGTAAGTTCTTTAAGGCCAGTGCCTGGACTATATATGGAATCGCTTACGGCTGTCACTTCTTCAAGCTGAAGTACAATAAAGAAACGAATAAGGTGGAGGAGACGAGGTACCATCCACTGCTGTCCAAGATAGTGGTTGCCATAAAGCTATTGATGCTGGCCAGCCAACACATGATATACTTCGTGATGGCACTTTCTATTTATATTCACGTCAGACTGGTGCATGCCAGCCATGCACAGCACTTTGTGATGAGTCTCTTCATGCAGGGAATAGGGATAAACGTGCTGCGGCGCCTGGCGATCTTCCTGCACCTGAAACAGGATCGCAGGTATGTGCGGCACGCGGTCAATGAGATCCTGTACATCACCAGGGTGATAGAGCGCAGGTTCGGCATGATATACCGCTGCGACACGGTTTTGCTGGGAGTGTACCTTTGCAAGCTGTGGATGCTCTACCTACTTCTGGATTCATTGTGGGAAAAAAACTACCTTCTGTTGCTCCACCTGCTCTACTGGGTGCTTCTGGAGTACTGCTTCCTGGGCTACTTTGTCTACCAGCTGCTCCTGCTCAACTGGTACCGTAGCATCACCATGTTTCTGCAGCGCTTTATCGAGGAGCATGACAAACGGCAGGACATCGCCATCCGCCACCACCGCCACTTATCGCTGCTGTTTAAGCTGCACCTGCGCATCAACAATCTGCACAAGTTCATCATTCGCAGCCTGGCCTGGCTGCCAAACTCCATTTACCTGATGATCTTCACCTGCATCTTCAACATGGAGCTGCTGATCGAGTGCAGTCTCTTTGCCGCGGATGAGTTGGAAAACAAGATCTACATCATTGCGGATGGGTGCCTTGGTCCAGTTATGATTCCCATCCTCTATGTCCTCATCCTGGGAATGTGCAGTGACCGCCTCCGCGACGCCGAGTTGAACCTACAGCAGCAGATAGTGATCATTCACGGCTTGATCATGAGAAAGACCAATCCACGACTCATGACAGTGATGGTTCTCGACAACGAGGTGAGTCCTTCAAGGAGACGGAATATTAACTAATCGCTACCATTTGCGCAGCACACGTCGTTGATCTTACACCAGAAACTGAAGCCGCTGCAGAATGTCATGCTTTTGGACAACATCTGTGACCGCGAGTTCGCCTTTGACTATATCTTAACGGTGATTCTGACAGCATTGTCCCTGGTACAGTACGACATATCGTGTGGCGAATCACTCAACGAATGTACGAGGCATAAATGAAAAGTTTTTATTGTATCTAATTGTTAAATAACAAATACAAATGGTTGATGGAGAAACTAACACTTGCTGCCTTAGACAAACTATAACCCAATCACATAGTTTCGGATTCTGAAATTTAAAAAAACATAACTGTAATCACTGATTTTGAATTGCTCATATTTTAGCTTTGCACTCTTCTTTTTTTGTTTTTACACTACTTTGATAAACAAATATAATAAATATATAAGCCGCACTTTCCAAAAACATTCCTCCGAAAGTTATCATCGGTCACGACCTTTTGCAAAATTTCTCACCGAACTCATTTTATTGACTCAATCCACTCAACAGGAAACCGAAACAGCTACAGAAACAGCAACAGTTTCAACAATCAACAGTCACGTACCATTTTGACGTTGAACTTTTGGTTAAAAGCGAAGGCGGAGAGTGAATACGTGAAATATTCAATTTTTTATACATTTTGCCGGTACATTTAAATTTATTTTACAACCCCGGCACGGACTGGTGACAGGGCGTGCAACCCCTCAGTGTAGACGATAAAATAATAATCGATTTGACTTTGGCTAGAGTTCGTCCACAGCGGGGTGTCCTGGCCAGCACTCATCTGTGGGGAGCGAAGGCAGTGCCGGCTCCCTCAAAAATGGAGCAGCTCCCGGTTCTTCCTGCGGGGAATCGATTTTTTCGCGCTCGTTCAGACTTGGAAATTTATGCGAATTTGAATTTGATATGGTTAAACTGTTTGCCTAGGCAACGCCAGCCATGCAAATGCTCTGATAAGGCCAGTTTGCCACTGGCTGGCGGGGAGCTACCCCGGGTCCTACTCCTAGGCCTTGTCACTTTTTGGTGTAAAATTAATTTGCTATAATTCATCAATGAGCGACGAGAAAGGCAAAGGATTATTTAGCATAAAAAATTGTGGCACTTGTCGATTTTGCACGGTCGGCCCTTGGACGCCCTCGAGCTCGATACGTGTGTGTAGCTGACGCACTTTGTATAATTTATGGCTGCACATTTATTTTATTGAGTTTAATGTAGGCACAGTTGCTGCCCCCTCGCCATTTGAAAGGTGAAAAGGTTCGTTAGGGGGTGGAATAAATGTGCTTCCCCGTTTGGAGCTTTGTTGTATCTAAAGAAAATGTATAAGACCCTGGTTGGGAGTGTTACATCAACAAATTAAGTCAGGAAACTCACTGAGAAACAAATAATATAGAAACATTTCCTCAGAATTATTAAATAAATAGACATACATTATTAAGAACATAAATATATTCAGTTCCCTGGTTTCCTTTGAGGGTATTAAGTCCATTTAGATATCTCCAAGCTCACAAAAGCCGAGCGCGGCTAAGTTCCTCATTAAATTTAATAAAGCCAATTAAATAAAATATGTTTCCGAGTACACCAATAGCAAGCAAATTAAATCGTTAGTCCCGAAATCCCTCAGAAACCCAATTTGGCAATCGGTGACTCGACCTCCCTCAACTATCGCTGCTCGCTGGGAGCCTCGGATGTTATTTTCCACCAACTAATTAAGCATTCAAAAACGTTTTGGCATAAAGTTTAAATTGTCTGGGTGGCACTTGGGTGCGGGTTCCGGGTCTGTATCCGGGTCTGGGTCTGGGTCCTGAAGAAATCCAATAATAAAGACGACGAGCTCAGCTCAGCTCTCATAAATTATGGCAAATTATTAAGCAGGAGTCACAGCGCAAAAAGTTTTACCACCGCACTCGTTTTCGTTTCGAAACAAAGTCAACTAACATTGCGTATACGCCACGGTGGACACGGGAACACGGGGGACTTGGGGCCGACGGGAACAGCGGTTGGCTGACGGGGCGAATGATTTATTTTTATTATTATTGGCGGTGAATTTTAAATCAAAGAGCTCACAACATTTTGTGCAGAAATTACGAGTGCGCATGCCACCAAAAAGTGTGCTATACATTTTGTAAGCTGCTTTCGATGGCATCGGCGGCAGCTGCTTTTGTCATTATTAATAACTGTTAATTATTCACCATTAAACCTATGCCTGGCGAGCACGTTCCCTGCTTTTTGAAGCCAAACTTGTTTGCTTTGAGTCCTTGTGCCTGTGCCGCTCCAACGATTCCCTTTTCATATTGTTTGGCATCACATTTTATGTGCTCCTTAGTTAACGGCCGTCGATGTCTAGCTTTCCGCGCGCTCCAGCTCCAGCTCCAACTATCTTTGTCTTTCCCTTGGCCATATTTACATATTATTAAAAAGTTTTCCCAAGCTGTGCGGCTATGAGAGCAGACGACGACGAGAAATATAGGAGAGCGCAGAGACGTACAGAAACTTTTCTATTTTGCCTCGTCTCAAGTTATTGAAAATTCATGAATAATTGACATTTATTGCAGTTGGCACAAGTGATGGTCGATAATGGCCAAAGTCGGGAGGTGAGCGGAGGGCGGTGGACAGTGAACGATGAGCGGTGGGCGGTGGGCGGTGGGCGGTGCGCGGTGGTGTACAAAATTAGGGCGGGAGTCGGTGTGCTGTCTGTGCATTTATAGACATAAATATTAAAGTAGCTTACGTACTTAATTGTAAATTATGCATTCAATTAGTTATGCCAGGCTGCCCTCGAATGTCGTTTACAGCCAGGGTCAGAGCGAGGCAGGGCGAGTGTGCTGACGGCAGAGAGATGCCTGGCTGCACGTTCAATTAAATTTCAAATATTCCCGCTACTGCCGGTATTGTTGTTGCTCCTCGATGGTTAATAATAGTGTCAGCTGCAGGATATAACTTTGGTCAGTCAAGCTTGCAAGATTTGCTGTTGGCCCGCTCAGTTGACAGGTGGATAAGGTTTTGTAATCGGTTTATATTGGCCTTCGAGCTTCTTCCGTCCATTTGCCAGCTTATTTTGAGCTAAGGTTTTGTTTCAAATCGAATTCAAAGATGCTTATTTGTTTCTTAAAAGATATTTGGTTAGGAAATCTTCAACTGTATTATTCTTAATTTATATAAATTGGCTGACATTTTCCTTAAAGTCGAAAACAACACTTTCCGTAAAATATTAATTAAAAGTTCTCGATGTGTCAGACTTGAGTGGGAACGAGTCCGTTTAGTCCCATTTTAATTGACTATAAGCCTACCAGGGCCTGGCCTCTGTGAAAACAATTGAATGGCTGAAAACGATACACTTTTTGATTAAATTTAGCCCGCAGCTTTCTGGATTCCCTGTGCGGGTGTGCTCTATTTCAGATTTTGAAAACCAACCCAGGCCCCTTCGTTTGCCTCAGATGACTTCACATATTTTGCCATAAAATAACACCCGAGGGCGCTGTCAGCAGCATAAGCTCACCGTTTCCGTTTTTGTTGTTTTAGTTACAACTAGCTGCACTGCCGAAACATGCGATGGCAGTGCGTGTGCGAGAGCGAGTGTGTGTACTTAAACCACACATGGTGATGGTTTTGAGAGCCGGCGGTACGCATTGCCAGGCATTTGCATTCAAATGCATTTAATTAAATCAACTAGAACCAACAGGAAAATGCAGCAGCAGCATCGGGTCTCCCCCTGCTCCAATATGATGAGCCTCATAACATTTAAAACAAAATTTATTTTGTGTAAATTTTGCCAGGTTCGTTAGTTTTAATTGTGTTTAGTTTTCATTTGCCAGTGCGAGTCTTCGAGTGGAGACGAGAGCAGGCATCGCACGAATTGTGAAATATGGTTTTGGTTAACGCTGAAGCCACTGTTTTGCTTACAATTAACTTGTTTGTATACGCTCGCTTTGTGTATCTTTGCTCGTGCTGTTTCTGCCAATTTGGCAGTTTTTGGCATGTAGTTGTAAAAAAAACGGGAGGAAAAAACCAGGGAAGCCATTAAATAAAATATAAAACACAGAGCGAGTGGAGTGGAGTGGAGAGACTCTGTCGGGTAGACACCTGTCCTGAGGCCAATCCCAGTGTCAATTAGCCATTTGGCTGCTACAGAATACCCCCATCAAGCTGTCAGAAAGTTAAATGTGAAAAACTCATTCGTAAAATTAATTTTATTATCGCTAATTGAATTACAAAATTTGTTCGTCCTGAAATCAAATGAAATCGGGGAGAGTGTGATTCAAGGCTATATCTCTCTTCGGGGGCTTATTAACACTCGACTAATTTCTCTTTGTGGCATTCACAACAGTCCTGGCCCCCTTCATTTCCGCCTTTTTAAACTCTTTGAAGGACATTGTGGCTGTTCGAGAGGGGGCAGGGACAGGATTCAGGTCTCTACTTAGGATAAAGTTCTGAAATGTTTTCTTTCGGAATCATGTTGTTTTGATATTCTTAGGAAAGTTCTGCACGACTTAATCGAAATGGCAGCGACAGGCGAGCTATTCATGTAAAGATACTTGCGAGGGGAGCTGTAATACTTATTTCGCTATCTATTTTCTTGACATATTATACAATGTAAGTAGCCCACTTATAAGTTACCGATATTCTTGGAGTTCTTAGTCACACCTCGCTCGGTGGGGATCTTTTCCTATCCATCATCTTGATTTTATAAATTAAAATGTCCTGACGAACGCTTATACACAAAAACTCTTATTTAGACCCTCTCATTCCGCAAAAAATTCCCCGAATTTCATCCTCCATCCTCGTAAAAGTTCCATTAGCAGTCAGCGGAGCATAATTGTACCAACAACATTTAGTATCATTATTTATACACCATATCTGTGATCTTAATAGTTTGCTTTAAACATTTTTCAGCCCGCAAAACGTTTAATGTGATTAATTAATTTAAACTTCGCTGGGGAATGGAAAGTAAACAAAAAGAGGGACGCTTACAGTCACATCAAATGATGTTGTGCGAAACGCGCCAAGTTATCCCCCTAATTGTCCCCAATCAGGAGTCGGACGGAGCGCAGGGACATTTCCTTTCATCGAGCACCCGTTGACAGTGACACTTGAGAAATGTCCGCGGAAACAAAGGCGCTGTCGAGCGCTGAAGGTGGACAGTAATAATCATTTTGTATAGCCTACCGCAAGACGTTGCAAAAAATGAAAACAAAGCCCCATCCCAGTGAACGGGGAGAGATCTCTCGGCAGCTCTGATGTCTTGGCCTTGTCGGGGCAAACTCTTTTTTGAAAAATGACTGAGACCAGGTGACGCTGGCCGTCGGGTACAGTCCCCACAAAGGGTCGCTCCTTCCGTCATTTATCAGCCACAAGCGACGGGGCCATTTTAACTTAATAAACAATCATCAGGCTGTAATTATATGACGGTAATGTTATAATGAGTGCCCAGACAATACATCACAGGCTCCTTGTTTGGCTTGATAATTGAAAATGTTTGTAATTTTCGCCTCACTGTCCTTCTGCGGATTTTCCTCCTCCGTCCCTCCCCTGCTGCCCTCCTCAGCGCCCTCTCAAACTTTGCACTTTTATCTGTAGCAAAAAGTTTTGTTGGCCTTTTTTTCTGTTTTGCTTTTGTGTGCTACCAAAGTTTTGCGACAGTTTAGGGATTAGGAGGCAGCCAAAAGTAGGCAAAAAAAAGAGAAAAAGTTTCAGGTCATGTCCAAATTTAAGTGCTGAAAAATTTGCTGGATTATGTGGCAGTTGATGAATTTGTTGCGCGAGGGAATTAGACGCTAATGTTTGCTCTTTTCGGCGCCGAGAGAGCAATGCACTAATAGATTTGTCTGTCCAGTCGGCGGGTTCTAACTTTGAGTTGAAAAACGTTTCGTTATCATTTAGAAGCAAGGTGTCCAAGCGGTGTCGGAAACTGAGGAAACTTAGAACAATATAATTTTGCATAGAAATTATTAATTGTTTTTACTAATATAGCAGTTAATGACAAGGTTTTGTAGCTTATATTTGAAATAAGCCTTTTTCATTGGCGCATTTATAGAATAATCAGTATGAAATTGACTTAAATTTATTAGTCTTTATGTATTTAGTTACTGGTTCTAAGGCTGAATTTATTTTTTATTACATTTGTATATGAATGTATTTAATGCTAAAGTACAATCAACTTGTTGCATTGACAAGGAACCCTTTCTTTGAGTTATTCCACACACTATCCTATGCAAGCTACAGGAATAGCCGTGCAAACAAGTCCATTTATACAGCGCCTTACTTAAGTCCCAAACTTTTGCTACGGCAACCTGGTCGAAGTTGCGGAGGCTGGGCACGGGTCGACGGAGTGCGGAACTTTGCCTAAGATGGTGGCAGGCCATGTGCTGGGGCTGCTTTGACTGGCCGCTGGCGCAATTTAACTAAAAGCTCAATCAATCATCTAAGACGGGGCATCGTCATGGCAATGCTTAATTTGCGCCCCACCAACCAGGCCCTACCTCGCTCGCGGCGGCCTCCTTGCCAATGTTGTCATAGAATTTCCTTTGTCCCGCCTCAGATCCTGCCGCCGACTCAAGAGTTTTAAGCCGCTTTTCGGTCGCTTTTCGGAGTTTATCCTCCTGGCCCCGCCGCAACCACCTGATTGAGGAGGGATGTGCTGCATCCGCTGGCCCGGCCTGTACATTGTACACATATTTGCTTAGCTGCCGAAAGGGTTGCCTATTTGCCGAGCGGCAGTTTGGAAATTGTTGCAGCTAATGCGCCCAAAGACGGCTTACGTCGGCCGACGGATTACGCCGGCTGACGGCATCGCAAAATAATTTGGCCCTTAAAGTAATTGTCTGGAAATGAGTCGAGCTGAGCATTTGAAATTCTGATTTGTCAAAATTTGGGGAAGGTGGTTCTTCAAGGCGGTCTCTTTGGTTTTTAAATGAAGTCCTAAGGTGTACAAAAATATTTTATTTTTTCACTTTATTTGAAACATTTGCTCGGAAATTCTTATAAGTCTCTTATAAGAAAACCCTCTATTCAATCTCCTCTTGAAAGTCACTTCAGACCACTTAAGTCTGCAAACTATTGGTCTTTTACTACGGTGCGATATCATCAACAGCAGTCGCAGGCAACCACGACTAAAGCCATATAATTATGTCTGTTTTTGTGCAATCATTTCAATTATAAGCACAAGCTGTTGCATTTTTGCCAACAGCAGCAGACATTTAACAGTAGATAGTTAAAATTTAATGCCGACGGACGCATAAAAAACCAACTTCTACTCTTGCCCGTGTTTGAAAAATCATGAGGAGGGAAATATAGGGGTTATTTCCAGGGATGGGCAGACGTTACACATTAGCAGAAAGTGCAGAACCTGAGCAAAGTTTGCAGGAGAAAAGAGTCGGGATTGGAGTATGCCAAAATGCGGTAATAAAAAAAGGTAAGAAGTAAAGCAAGATCATTACCGTACTTTTAAGTTTAAAACCTAAAATAAGTAAGGAAAAGACAACACTTTTTTATGGCACTTTGAAAATTCCTTTAATTTTTCTACTCCCCTTAAGATGTGTGCAATAACTGAATAAAATACCAATTAACTCATTTTAATTCGTCGGCTTCAGAGCTAAGATATTGTGTACAGATACAACCCACGGTTAGCATTTCTCTTTATTCTCCACCTTATTAAGAGTGTGTATAAGGCGCAGTGCGAGGAGAAACACACCTACGATGCAACCTGAGATGACTTTTGAGTCCTGGGTTCTCACTCACTACTCCCCATGCGCCGCTCTCCGCTTTTTTAATTCGGCGGGGTTATTTTTGGCCCACGTCTGCAGAAGCAGCAACAGTTCGTGAGTTCATAATAAAACTTTTACTATGACAGTAAAATTTTAATGAAATCACTGCAAAAGCTGGAAATACAAAAAATAAACCAACCCAGTGGGTTCAAGAGACCTGTCAGAAAGGGGGTCTGGCGATGGGGACACGGTCTGTTGAGAACTTTCCGGTTGTCTCTCTTGTTTTTTCGTACGTGCAAAGTGGAAAATCTGCTACAGGAGATGACAAAAGTGAAATGAAAACAAAAACAGCATGAAGCAGAGAAATTGCCTAACTAGATTGTTTGTTGAGGC
Source organism: Drosophila tsacasi (assembly GCA_018904565.1). NCBI lineage: Eukaryota > Metazoa > Arthropoda > Insecta > Diptera > Drosophilidae > Drosophila > Drosophila tsacasi. Next base: position 3,045 of record JAEIHY010006983.1, on the reverse strand, counting down.
CATTTATTACACATTCCAAAGGTTTGTTTCACAAATGCAATGGCAAAATCATAATTATGTGTTTATTAATGTTTGACTTACAAATTTGTAGTGAGACCAATTATAAAAAATTAAAATTAAAGTTTGGATCCTTAAATTTCCATACAAAGTAAATACATATGTATTCTGAGGAAGATTTTCTGAAGAATGGGGTAATTTGGAATAAAATATACACCTGAAATTTTCCACATATTTCTTTCGCATTCGCCTTATAGGGTTGAAACGTTTGTATTTGAGTGTTCTTAAATATGATTTCATGTATTAGGGAACAAAAGAAAGTTAACTATGAATTCGATGAACAGTCTTTGCTAAATTTAAACCACTGGCATATTCGTTACTAGTTGGATTTCCAGTATTGAGGAATTCATGGATTTCACACTATAAATATGGTAACAATGAAAAACACCTTGGCTGTTGCTTTCATACTTTTCATAGTTGTTGTTTGTTATTTACACATTTCGATGACAGACCCCAGAAGCACTGTAATACAAGTGCTTTTAAATTATCTTATCTGATTTCTACCGATTTTTGTTATTGTTTACTGCTTCAGCTTATCTATAAAACACAATGTAAAAATCAACTTTTATACGTGCCGGTAATTGTACACCCAGTGCAGTGGTCAAGAGATACAATAGTTTCAATAATAATGAGATACGACTGCTAAGTTTTTTTTGTTGCTTTGCTTTTCTTTATTGATACGATACTAACAATAAATCTTATACTGATAATCTTATACTGTTAACTGAAACAACATTTATTTTTCTTTTCCAAAATGATCATTTAATTTACCCATGATGCTTTCTATTGAACTAGTTACACTACTGAAATAACGATCAAATTGTTTATCCCATCTCACAATTTAATGGCCATGACTCGAGCCTTGGTATGCGGGGCAGCCGGCGTGAAAATCGGACGTCCATTATTGTCTTTGTAATCGGCGTATGCCAGGGAGTGGATACACTCCATTCCTAGGGATTCCTTCTGCCGGGCGGAGTAGAAGCTGGTGCAGTAGGCCACCATAACAGGAAATCCCTTGGAGCGGCCTACATCCATCAGCCTGCTGGCAAGACGAGAGCCCAAACCTCTTCCTCTCATTGAAGCATCCACACTGGTGATGTGGGAGTAAAGCAGCTTGGAGATGCCGTAGCGCTGGAAGAGATTGGCTTCGCGCTCGATCTTGGAGAGCATGCGGCAAATGCGGCCCCAGGTATTTTGCTCCATGGCCTCCGCCTCCTGACAATGCTTCTCAAGATCTTCGGGGAACTGGGCTCCGGCGAGGACAAGTCCGACCAATCGGTTACCATTAGCCTCGTCGAGGGCCACCAAGCAGGTGCCCTGGGCGATCATTGAGAGGTGGTACTCGTCATTCTCCTTCTCGTTCTGCAGATGCATCGCCTCGCCACTAGATTGGCACAGGGGCTCTGACTTAAAAAAGTCATCCTTCATAAATGCTTTCACTTTTGGGTAATCATCCTCGGTCATGATGCTAATGGTAACATTATCCTGCGATCCGGTTGTCATGATGTACTCTGATATTTAGATCTCTTTCTTGTGGCTGCTTAACTGAAACTTCAGCGATTACCTCGCCGACTTGTCTTTTATATCAGTTCCTTATCAGCCTTCTATAAAACACTGGTCACAAGAGCGACAATAATATTCGTAACAACAATAGCGGAATTGAGCGATTTTTGAAGTGCCTTCTTATCTGTCTTAATTGGAGAGATATCATAATAATATTACTTCATGAATGAAGTGCCAAAAAAGGTAGAACCTTTAGAAAAATATACATACAACTTTAAAAAGCCGAAGATTTTATACATTTTCAATAACTGTTTCATTATTACAAATAGCTCCATTTAAAAATCTATACAATGTGATTGAAAATGCATCTCAACAAATCTGGTAAAAAAAAGACTAGAACAAGAAATTTTTAACAATATAATTTTTAAATATTTTATCTTATTCGATTTTTAACAAAGTGCGTCCATTATGATGTAAATTATTTATTTCTAAACAAAAAAGAGTGTTTTTCGAACGAAACAAAGTAAACAAAAGATCAAATACTTTGGTATTAAAAACATTTGAAAAGCTTTATCACATTTCGGACACACCCATATACAAGAGAATAATTTTTTCAATGCGATAATTAAAACATCCCCAAGGACCTTGGAACTAATTGCTGGCTCCGGCCCTTTAGCAGTTTTCACTGATTGTGAATGTTGTAAATAAATAAATGAAAAGGCAACCGAAAAACCAAACCAAAGTCAACGTCAGCCTCAGAGCCATGCATAAATTATAAGGAAGTGTTCCCCCCTTTGGCTTTCGCAGCCTTCCTGCTATTTTTTTCTCATTGTAAAAACAAAATGAGGAGCGTAAAAATTGCTTAAAAGAATAAGGGAAATTGGTGGCAAACGCACTAATTCAATAATTTATGCACATTTTAAATGCATGAACGCACCGGCCAAAAAAGGAAACGATTCTTAAAGCAAAAAAAATAAACACCGTACTCTTCAGTTAACAAAGGTTGTATAAACATTATGTAGTCAGATGAATTATTCGAACTCTGGAAAGATACTTATGATTATTAGAGAATGAGTCTCTTAAAGTAATTTTGCAGTTCCCTTAATTTATAAAAGTAATTATCAAAAAATAAATATACACTAATTAGTTTTCTTTAAGTGAAGTTGTCAGTATTATTATTTGCGATATATTGTTATGATTTCAACTGTACATTTGGAATTTCATTAAAGTATATTCGCCACGGGATCCTCATAAATATTCGCGCGGCCTAAAAGGGCCAATGTGAGAAAAGTAAGGACGGCAGCCGGAGCAGAAGCACTTTTGACCGCCTCGATGTGCGTTTCAAATTGAGCGGATTAAGTTTAATTACAATTTTTCGGTGATTCCTGGAGTGGGTAGCACACACACATATACACACGCAGCACCTCGTATAGCGCCGTGCTCAGCATGGTCACGCGGGCACAGGACGCTAGGATAGCGGAGATC